>JAQFVV010000007.1:11952998-12242514 GCA_028023455.1 Epiperipatus broadwayi | reverse complement strand
AAATTGTAGAATTCTCTTCTGGGAAACAAGTTGATCATTCTTGGTTTTTTTTATCATCCAATATATCACCATTTTAATCAAAGGTTTATTTTATGACAATACTACAAGTAACGCTGGACCAATTCTTTATCTTTTATCAAGTATATAATTTTACATTTCCATTAAAATGGCATTTTAATAATAAATTATCCATATATCCAAGTAGGCTTTAAAGGTGTCATTAGTCAGTGAACAAATGGTCTTATTTTAGCAGTAAGAATATCCAAAGTATAATAAATAATTTCACAATTTCACTACTACATGGAAATTTAGACTTAATTATAAGTATTATAAATATCCAGGTAAGATTTAATCAATTCTTTAATTAGTCAATAAATGATTTTATATAAGCAGTAAAGATGTTTCAAGTAAAATAAAACTTCACAGTTTCACTGACAGCAGTAAATTTATGATTAAATAAGTGTTGTCCATATTCAAAGTAGTTTTAATAATCTCATAAACCAAAGAATAATGAATTTGTCCAAGTAGCACAAAGGACTGAAATAATAAATATGAAAGAATATTATTTAATCAATAATATTTCTTTTGACTTTATCAACATTTTAAATTGAATTGGAACTCTAATTTACCTATTTTGTTCTCTTTTCTTTTGCTTTAATTTTCTTAAGATTGTTGAATATTATAATACATTCCATAATAATGAATATTGTTTTCTCCAGTCATAGATCAAAAAGTCAGAGCAAATGTTTCTTCAGGACAGAAAATTTTTAACTTTGACGAATTCATGATATTTTAGCACACTCTAATTTTAAGTACAATGAAAGTTGATGTCATATATTCATTTTCTTTTTTAAAATACTTTAGAAGAGGTTTTTTCTTTTATTTTATTACTTTTTATTTCTTGACATTCTGTATCACAGAAAACTTCTTTAAAAAAAAAAATATCTTCATTTGCATATTTATTATCACACAACTAAAAACTGATACAATAATATATATATATATATATAAGTATAATAATGCTCAAGAATAAATAGATTTGTAAGTTATCATTAAAACATGTCAACACTTAGACAATTCCAATATCAATAACAATCAATAATTTTAAACTGTTGTCAAGGCAACAAACTTTTAACAATAAAGGGGGCCTTTATTGATAAAAGGAGATTGCCTTGATAAAAGTTTGAATTTGTTGATTGTAATTGATAATTGGGATTGTTTATGTGTTCTCTGGTTTTTAATGATATATATATAAAATTAACAATATTTACTTGTATCTATTTTTGTTTATATAAACTTTTTATTTTAAGATATAAATAAATAGTTATACAACATAAATATTTAACAGCTAATGCTTTGATTATAAAAAGTCCCAACATTTTTTAATAACTATTGATTGTTGTTTTATATGCTAATTATAAAATTGCTGTAGAAAATAAGATACCTTGTTTTCACCAAATTTATGCAATCTTATTGTTTGAAATATGCCTTAAAAATAATTTGCATTCATTATATTCCCAGGTTCTACTGCTTAATGTTTAAAATATAAAAATGTGAGTATTAGTATTAAGACCTACATTTGAAGCAAAATGTATATTAATTGTAAGTTTTGGAAGTAAGAGATCATGTCCAGTGAATATATAAAAAAATGTAATGGAAGATTAACAGCTATATACAATATATATATATATATATATATATATATATATATATATATATATATATATATATATATATATATATATATATATATATATATATATGAGATTATATCTATATAAACAGAGATAATGTTTCACTTTTGATGTTGCCAAAAACTATCAATTAGTATCAATTGATAATCTCTTAGGATTAGCAAGTTTTCTCATTAACCTATAACATCTCTTTTGTTGGAGTTTTTGTTGAAGTAATAAAAGATCCTTCAATAATAAATTTCAACAAAGAGTTATTATAGGTTAATGAGAAAACATTTTTAGCCTCAGGAATTATCAATTGTCAGTAATTGATAGTTTTTGGCAACATCCAAAGTTAAATGATGTCTCTATTTACATGGATATAATCCCATTTGTATTCATTATTATAACACTCCATATATATATATATATATATATATATTGCTAATTTATTTAAATAATTTAATACATACATGTGATATTAAAAGAAATGTAATAATATCTTTCTGATAAATAATAATCAGTCTTTATTGATAAATTTATTGAAAGCTTTCTACTGAAATTAAACTTTTCATTATTTATTCCAGATTCTATTCAGATTGGTACTTTCTATTCCTTACTATTCACACTAGCCCTCAATGTTATTTTAGTAACATTTATTTTATCTGGCCACTTCTCTTATAGTCAACAGTTTATTTGTAAAAATAATAAAGTTGAATTATAATTTTAAAGTTTTGTAAAGAAATGTAACATTCCATCACATGATCCAAATGGCATGTATACATTCACATTTATGAAACAGCAGGGACTTTTCATATTGTGTTTGAAAAGTTCTAAGATAGGTTTTAAGGTAATATGAAGCTAACTTTACATTGCAAATATATTTCCATTTATTATAGTGATATTTCTATCAATAAAAATAAAATATATTTAATTTTTATTTATACTAATGTTATTTCTAAGGCTTTCAACAACTCTTATATAAAAAGAGGTGGAGAGAAATAACTGGAGGACAGATATAAGTTGTTTTTTTAATATTAATTAAATTTTTCATTGAAAGTTTATGATAATAGCATTTTACTTGTGATTATAAAGTGGATTATTTCACCATCAAGAATCAATTGTTAAATGTCTTTTAGAAAAAAAATCAAACATTATTTAATTTTGTCAAATACACTCAACTGTTAATATAATATATAACACAACATTATGCATGGTATTATTTTTCTACCTCTTTCAGATGTTTCTGGCTTGGCCATAATAATACTAGCAGATAAATTGAACCTGGAAACTTCAGATTAGTGAATAACTGAATTTAAAGAGATGTTAAAACAACTAGGTTGTTCATCAAAAAAGCAACAGTTGGCAGAAATTTTATAGTTATCTATAATACTCCTCCTTATTTTTTAATTTCTTGGGGATCAAGGTGTACATTAGCTAAAATATATTCACTCAATCAATTTTAGATTAAAATTTTTATGAATGCTAACATTTCTTGGCGAAATAATATCATCATCATAATTGCAACTTGTTTTGAGTTTGAAAAAAATGATTTTGTGCATTATGCAATCAATAATCAATTGTATTTAATCATCAGTTACATAACATAAGTTAAATATATCATTAACTTGTTTAATTTTAAGTCAATAATCTTATAATTAGCTTTTGATATATTCAAGGTAATAGCAGACTTTAATACAAAAGTAAAAATATATATTTAGTATTAGCAAAAAATAAAAATATTCAGTCATTTACACTTTTAAAACCATAGTAAACAACTATGCATTAAATTTTTTATCTATTTTTATTTAATTTTGAGTATATTTATGTAAAATAAGTTTGTGAACAGCTGCTTTAACAGTAGTGCAAAAAAAATCAAAGTTTTACTGGTTAGATATTACAATAATAAAAAAAAATTTTAAATGCATTAAAAATATTTTTTTAAATGTAAATTGTATAAGTTTTTTTCTACTTAATTTATATTAATGAATTGTGATTCATGGAATATTATTCTTGGGCTATGATAAAAAGCAAAAAAAAAAAACTGAGCTATAATATATATTTACACAGAGGCTAGTATTTGTTTTAATTAATAATATGCTTAGTAATTTTAAAGTTTATTTTTTAAGCAGATTATTACATATTTTGAATAAAGTAGCTAATTAATTTTCCTCCCATAAAAACTCATTATAATTGTTTATTTTTTAACTGATTTTTTATTTATTTATGAGGCATCTTGGGAAATAATTAAGTTCACTGTATAAACAATGTAACCTATTAAAACTATTTTAATTATAAACTTGACACTATATGCATGGGTCACTTAATGAATATATATATATATATATATATATATATATATATATATTTCATAAATTATCTTTTTTCCTTAATACAACAATAATGATGATTCTGTTCTTAGTTTGCCCCTGCTAACCTGCATTTAAATACATAGCCATTATTCTTACTAATGTTATTATGATTCTAATCTCAGATCTCATAATATAGGATCAAACATACCCAGATGTTAAATTTATTTTAATTAAAAATGCATGTCATAAATTATATTCACAAAAAAAATCTATTAATGATGATAAATTCGACCAGTAATTAAAAATTTTGACAGTATGATAATTCAATAAACTACAATTTCACTTGGGCGATAATCTTAAAGGGTTTTATTATAATTTATGTTGCATTTGAGAATAAGTATTGGCTTGTTGACATTTCATGTATGAACCTTTAAGTCTTAAATTCATCACACTATTGTTAGTTCAATTACCACAGGGCATAGAGCTTTAATGAAATTATTTTTTAAATTTGCAATGTCATTTTTGTAATTACTAAAATTAAAATGGCTTCCACTTTTGAAGGAGTGTATTATTCGAGTCTAATTTTCTATTTATAGAGTTAAAATAAAAGCATGTGAACAAATGGATATATCAATTATTATATGAAAACTATGCAATCATACTACAGTTTGTGTATTTCCAAGTAAATAAAAAAAAGAAAGACATGAACACACAGTACATTAAAATGATATATGAAAGAAAAACTACATTTAATGGAATTGTTAAAGACAATATAAAATATGTACAAATTAAAGTGTTTTTACCTCAGAGTCTGGGGGAGGGTGATTTACTTACATTGTTAACATATACATTGATTCAGTTATGTTTAATTGAATGTTTATTTAAAGATTTATGACTCATAATATTCAACAAAGTACTGACAAAATATTATCTGGTCATGAATATTTATGAGTGTGATATCATGGTAATAATTTGGTTTGTCCACAGTCAAAATGTGTAATATATATATATATATATATATATACACATTTTGACTGTATATATATATATATAGCATATAATATATATATATATATATATTGTGCTAATGTACATTTGATACAAAACTCCACTTTTTATAATTGTAATTATATAATTGTGTAATCTTTGTGGATGTTTAAGGACATGTATATTTTAAAATATAAAATGGTAAAATGGCACAAAATATCTATTTATATAATAACAACAACTACAATAATAATAAGAACCACAACCTAACAATACAATTATTGTATAATGCAGAGAAACATTAAAATAATATAAAACACTATCACTAAGCACTTTCAACTCGTGTGAGTACTTATCAAAACTGTACAAAAATCGTTATAAGTTACTAAATGCTAAACTTTAACATTTCTTTATATTGGCCAGAAACACCTAATCAGAAAACAGGATAACTTGACAATAATATCATAAGAATAATTTTTGTAGCATATGATTCCTTGATCTTACATTTTTTTATGTGTTTCATACATTAACACACTAAACTCACATGGACAACATACATGTCTTGTAATACTTTTATGAATATAGAAAGCTGAATAAACTACACTAATAATAATAATGCAAACTACTATAATAATAATAATAATAATAATAATAATAATAATAATAATAATAATAATAATAATAATAATAATAATAATAATAATAATAATAATAATAATAATAATAATAATAATAATAATAATAATAATAATAATAATAATAATAATAATAATAATAATAATAATAATAATAATAATAATAATAATAATAATAATAATAATAATAATAATAATAATAATAATAATAATAAAATAATAATAAAAAATAATAATAAAATAATAATAATAATAATAAAATAATAATAATAATAATAATAATAATAATAATAATAATAATAATAATAATAATAATAATAATAATAATAATAATAATAATACTTACATAAGTTGAGTCATTGATTACTAAAACTACACACTCACCTAAAAAATAAAAAATAATAACAATTAAGAATTCATTGTATAAATACAAAATATTATAACTTATACTGAAATTAACTACACAATTTTCAAAATATTAATAAACAAATAATATATGAATATTGTGAAAATTGTACCATTAATTACAGTGTTGTGTTTTATTATATATAATTTTATCTGATTTATATATATTATTTAAAGCAATAAACCTCCAAATGCTAACTGTATAGATAATGATCCTTGATATCAAATACATCCATGTTCTAGGGTAAAGTTAAACTCATGTCTGTCTTCTAACCAAAATCTTACATGAATCATAGATTAAAACAATTCTCACTATGAGAGGACATATTAGCTCTTGGACATTTCCCCTATTTAAGCATTACAAATTTATTCCATGTTGCAAAATTCTTTTGCTATATAGATCTATTAAATGTCACAAGAATAAACCCTCCTCTACTATCTTCTACATTTTATATGTAATAATAAATTCAGTCATCACTAACTTGTGAAAATAAAATTAATTAACTTGCAAATATGCATAAAACAACCAGAAATTTGTTATTAATTTGTTTCCTTGAGGTGGAATCATTACATAGTCATATTTAATAAAGTTGGAAAAATAAAGTAATATTTAATTAATTTTGTTCTTTCAAGCTCTAATGTCTGAATTCGCTATTATATATACGATTTAGTGGCTATAGAAAAGAATTATTTCTGTTGGTACAAAAATAGCAATCTGAACATTAACGCTAGTAAGATTTTTATATGCTGTTTTAATATGTTTCCTCACGTGAGTTTAATGTATTACAATTATATAAAAATCTTAAGCATTCATATAAAAAAGCTAATGCTATTTAACAATGCCTGCCATAAAAACCATCAAAATATTTGCTACCTATGGAGAACATGAAAAATAACATTATTTTTATATAATTATGTAGTAATGAATTAATTTTATATTTAAAATGTTTATCTGAAAACAAAGTTACTTAAAATGAGGTTGTTTAAAGCTATGTCTTATATGATAACATAATAATGAACTACAGATAAAGATTTGGGAAGCATATACATCAATTTGCAAAGTTGATTTAATAGATGATTAATGCATAATGTAAATTGTATCACATGGATAGTGATAAAATATTATGTGAGAAGAAGATTAACATTTGAAAGATCACATTACCAAAAGTTACTGAAAACTGAATGAATGCTAAAAAATTTCAATAAAGACTTGCAAAAAAAAACAAAAACAAGGATATTGTAAAAGCTATAGAAAAAA
Organism: Epiperipatus broadwayi; assembly: GCA_028023455.1. Lineage (NCBI taxonomy): Eukaryota > Metazoa > Onychophora > Udeonychophora > Euonychophora > Peripatidae > Epiperipatus > Epiperipatus broadwayi. The sequence continues at coordinate 12,235,244 of JAQFVV010000007.1, read as the reverse complement.
TATATAGTTTTCTATTTGTAAGTAAATAGGGTGTCCCAGTGAAAAGATGACTACTTTCTCTCCACCCATCCTTTAGCACAATCTCTGAATCCATGTGTGTATAATATAGCAATATAATTTAACTATTCAAAATTAAAAAATAAGATATTATTGTAATGGAATATCAGTATAATTCTAAATGTGATAATAACTGAAATACAGGCTTATTATACCTGTATCAATATATGTAATATATAGGGTATATGTGCACATACTTTCACATGACCTACCACTCTCCACTCTATCTCATAACACTTAAACTTGAACACATATCTACACATATATGTGTTCAAGTGTATCAGTGTTATGAGATAAAGTGGAGAGTTGTGGGTCATGTGAAAGACTGTGCTCATACACCCTATATATTAAATGTGATAATGTATTTCAGATTCTCAACACATGATAGAACAACAAACTAACAATACATTTTGTTTTCAGTTAGATGGACCTATTACTGAAACATTTCAATTGATTTTGTCATGGCAAAGAGACCATTGAAAATATTCTATAAAGGTATGAGACACACTGTCACATTTCATGTTATATTTCATGTAGTACAGACATGCTAGTACCTATCTGTGATAAATTACTAACCTGTGTGAATACATAACATGTATTGATTCAGAAATGGTTATGCAAGTAAAATGAAGAAAGAACAAGTCATTTCTTTACAGGGACATATTTTTAAATGGTGGAAAATTAATGATCCAATGAATAATTATTTGTAACAAAAAATCCTAGCTTATGGTATGCCCGTAATCAAAAAGTAAAAACCTTTTACAGTACTGATAAATGATATTAAAATAAATGGAGTTAACATGAATCAACTTAAACTTCTTGGAGGAGATAAGTAAAAAAAAAACATGGTAAACAAAGCATCACATGACTATGAACTTCCTATATGAGTTAATACAATGATCAAGTGGCAAACTCTAGAACTTAAGATCTATTGTTTGCAGCCTAACCCCTGCTACTTCTGATGTTCAATTTTTTTTTTGTATTCTGCACAATAAAATATTTGATTATTAAATAACTATAAATGATTATTCTATGGTTCTATTAATTATGGTGACAACAATTGTATCTTGCAACAAGAAAAAAAAGACAAAATACTGATAAATAAAGAAAATAAAAGCAATAAAATTCTTTTCATTTCAACTATTTATGATTTCTAGTTCATCCAAATATTATATTTACTAAGATCAATTACCTTCATCTAATTCTACTAAGTCACCTAGTGTAAACTTTATTAATGAATAGATATCTTACTGACTCATGATTGCAGTAGAATGCTCTAGAACTAAATTAAGATATCTGCTTTTTGATGCATATAAGAAAGCATATAAAAGGGAATGCAACATTGTTGTTGTTGGTATTAACTCTTGTACCAAGAGGTAGAAGAGTTTATTACAAGACTGAAATCTCAAAAATATACAGAAACTGATTTTGGATCATATAACTATGGGAATGAATAATCCTGGGATTAAAATCTTAGGTATCTGTTAAATTTCTTATTAATAGTTTGAATCACACAAAAGAAAATGTGACTGTAAGGCATATACACATATTATGAATTTTAGCTCTGATATTAGTTTTCACTGATGAACTGAAAATAAGAAACCAGTATTTGTAGAAGTAGTTATTTTGTATCCATTGACGCTTAAAGTAGATATCTTAAGTAAAATAAAAAATAAAAAAACTACTTTTGTTTATATACATAATGCTTTGAAATTAACTCATTACAAATGTTTACATATAATTGAAGTGCTCTAGTGTCAGAAAATTACTTTATATATATATATATATATATATATTTAAATATATATATATATATATATATATATATATATTTAAAAATGAAAAGATACCGTTTTAATTTAATTCTTCTTTATATGTCAGATGGATTGTCTACAATCTTTTGCTATAAGGATGAATTTTTAATTAAAAAAAAAAATATTCCTACGAATTTTTTTGAACTTGATTGACATATATATCAGCAAGTATGAAATTTCTTTAATTTTTGATATAATAATGGTGATTTGAATTATAATATTATATAATAAATAACTTACAGTATCAAATATTTCTATATAAATGTTGTGCGATTAACACTAAGCAACAGATTAAATATAATTAAATGTCTCTCTATTGTTAGAAAATGACAATACATTATTTAAAGTTAAAAAGATACCACTGTATTCATCTACCTTCATATATCAGGAGAACTATTCAATCACATTTAAGCAACTGAAATGAGTTAATCTCATAACATTACTTATATTTTACACTGTAAAATATTATATATATAGAAACAATGCATAACATTATTTCAAATAATATATATATATATTGAATTAAATATTTCCATGGATTGCTAATATAATACAGAATAGAAATGCAAATATAATATTCAAGTAAATAAAAATAACCTTTAACCTTAGATGCTTTCAATAATGGTCAATTACTACTAAAAGATTATCAATGAGACTAAGAAAGTTTTCTCATTAACATATAATAATGAAAAATAAGATCTAAATTAATAAAATGGATTATAAAAATCTTAATATTGACAAATATATATATATATTGTAAGGGTGACTTACAATCTTATTAAGCTAACTTGTTTATGTGCAATATTAAATCATAAACTTAAAAATATAATTGTAAGTTTATAAATAGTAAATACATTATTTTTTTTACATTAAAATACCCATATGAATGCATATATAACTTAAATATTATATTATAAAATTTTAATAACAAAAGTATACTTTATATTTTAATCATTAATATATATGTATAAAATATTTATTAAATTAACTAATACCACTAATCAAGATGCAAAACATAAAGATAACCTTAGGTCAAGTAGTATCTTAGAAACTAAATGTGAGGAATATAAAATTAGAGCTCAATTATTAATTATGATGCATTCAACAATAATCAAATACAAAATCATGATATGAAATAGTAATTTAACACATGCTAATTACCAGAAATTAATTTTGCTATAAAAGTTAAATCAACTAATTTCCAAATTAATTTTATCTTTTACAAATGAACTAGTCACTACGCATAGTTATTTTGCACTGTTTGAATACCGAACATATTAAAAAGATGGATCAATAGTTTGAACAAATTTTCCTTATGTATAACATTTTCATTAGCAGAAAACTCTAATATCATTCATGAAAAGAATAAATAAATTACTCTTTAATATCATTAATAATAATTTCAAAAATGAAATTATCCTTAATATAATAATTAAAGAAACTCTTAACAATATCATTCTAAACTTGAATTTCAAAAAGGGTAAATATCAAAAACATTTATATATCTAAGTAAAATTATTTTAAGATTTCAAGTTATAGAAAATCCATCGTGAGTATAGACAATTTGCCATAGGTTCAAATGCTATTATTTTAACCTAAAGCAGTGTATTTACTTATTCCTACAGAAATGCCTAATATATATATGAAAAACAAAAAAACACAAGTTAAAACTTGCTAATGCTTGTATTTATGACAATAGATGGCATTCTACCAAAAACACCATCAAGCGTACATTTGTTTACATAAATGTCAGAGCAAGCATTCACTATCTCTAACTTTAGTTCCACCTTCAGATCATGATTTCAAGGTATTTGCTATTGTCAGTGAAGGACAGGAATAAGAAACTAGATCTAAACACAAACTCTGAGTATTTATGAAACAGTTTTTATTCAGCTTGCAAGCATGAATCTTTTAGACATGTAATGTCTTCAAACTCAGCATAGCAAGCCAGATAGCTACATGGGTCTGATATCAGTTCAGCATCACCACATAGTAGAAGCCTCTGCAATATATATATATATCATTGCAAGAAAGACCTCAAAGGTACATTTATGAAAAACAAAAAAACACAAGTTAAAACTTGCTAACACTTGTATTTATGACAATAGATGGCGTTCTACCAAAAACACCATCAAGCGTATGTTTGTTTACATAAACATCAGAGCAAGCATTCACTATCTCTAACTTTAGTTCCACCTTCAGATCAGACCCATGTAGCTATCTGGCTTGCTATGCTGAGTTTGAAGACATTACATGTCTAAAAGATTCACGCTTGCAAGCTGAATAGAAACTGTTTCATAAATACTCAGAGTTTGTGTTTAGATCTAGTTTCTTATTCCTGTCCTTCACTGACAATAGCAAATAGCTTGAAATCATGATCTGAAGGTGGAACTAAAGTTAGAGATAGTGAATGCTTGCTCTGACGTTTATGTAAACAAACATATGCTTGACGGTGCTTTTGGTAGAATGCCTTCTATTGTCATATATATATATGTAATTCATCCATATAATTCAATATCTAATTTCAGTTTATATTGAAATAATGTACAAAAGGAGATGACATCATCAGACTGCCTCACAAATGATTGATGACTAGAAAATAAAAGAATTTTAATCTTAAGAAACATTATTATTCAAATTATGAAAAATGAATAGGACAATACCATAAACTTTCAACACACACTATCATCTTTGTGTATCAACATCCACTTTTATTTTCTTTGAAATAAAAGGTAGCTTCTGGAGGGTTGCATTAGATCCTAAGATCTAGGGTGCAGTGCTCTCAGATCCAAAGTTCCCCACAAGCCAGAAACTAGTCTGGGGATATTGGATGAGTAGGCACTAGATAGGGATTTTATGCACAAGCCTTCTGGCATCCATTGATTACTCTGGTTGCTACTGAGTGGCTCTACTATGTGGAAAGTTTTGCTTGTTTTAATAACAGTAATGGGATAGCATAAGAAATAGTGATCATGTGATGTTTAGTTGTTTAACACCAATCCTGCCAAATAGAATAGTGGTGGCTATGATTGTTAAAGAGCCAAAGACATCAAAATGTATGGGTAATAAACTTGGTTCAGACCCAATGACTATATAAACTATTGAGCTTAGATTGAAAATATTGTGTTTTCAATTTTATTCTCATAGTTTTGTAGTTAAGTAGAGATAAAAGGTGGCTGCTGAAGTGTTGCATTAGATCTTAATATCTAGGTGCAGTGCTTTCAAATCCAAAGATCCTCACTGATGAAGGCCACAAGTCAGAAACTAGTCTGGGGATATTGGATGAGTAGGCACTAGATAGGGATTTTATGCACAAGCCTTCTGGCATCCATTGATTACTCTGGTTGGCACTGACTGGCACTACTATATGAAGAGTTTTGCCTGTTTTAATAACAGTAAATAGTGATCATGTGATGTTTAGTGTTTTATTTCCTTTTCTTTAAAATCTACTTACATTGGAATAATCTATTTTTGGAAAAGCATTAGATATAAAGATAGTTAAAAGATCATTATTGGGTTAAAAATTTATTTTATTTAATAGAATTTAGGTCTTCCTTACAAAGTGACTTAACCAGGTTAATAAGTAAAATTAATATGAATTAAGATTTCATTTTTCTTCATATTAAATTCATTCACTTATAACAAAACAAAATTTTTATTTATTACTATCTTAATAGTACACTGAGTGAAGAAGCTGGTAATGGTAAAAAAACAATCAAAGTAAATTAATGCAGGCATAGCACTTTTGAGGGTTTGTCCCTCATGCATTTACATACATTACCATATATCAATATCACAACAGTGATTTAAAATCTGTTTTGGTTATGAGTATGAGGGACAAAACCTCAAAAGTTCTAGGCCTACATTAATTTACTTTGATTGATTTCTTACCATTAACAGCTTCTTCACCCAGTGTGTTGAAGCACTTGTATATACTATTACATTTATTGGAGAAGTTTACTAAATTATTTTTACTAACTTAACTAGTTTAGTAATATATGTTAGTTTATTATTTCTGTATAAATGATTAATATTCTTGGGTAAAAGATCTTTTTTTAACAATAGGGACCATATATAAATGGGAAGTCTTAAAAGAAATGGAATCCCCTCAAATGAATTGAATATTACAAAAGTTTTTATTTATATTTATACTATTCAATTTAAATTTAGTTTGTTAGTGTTATCATAATATTCAGAATTATAAAATTTTATTTACTGTTTTACAACCTATTAAATATTGTTTGTAATGTAATACATATCTACTGTGGAATATGAGAAGAGATCATTTTTAAATTCACTGAAAATGTCTTTTTTAAAATGTATATCACTATCTTGTATACATCACAGAAAATTACTAAGCAATATCATGCCTTTTGAAATTTGGATCACCAACATGCATTAGCATGCATATGTAATAAATGTACAAAATTTAAAGGAATTTCATTCCATAAAAATTTTTTAATCAGTACAAGATTTTGTTTATTTATGAGGCCAATATTTTTACAAAAACCAGTTTTAGATAAATAGTAAAAAAAATTAAGATTTCATCCTTCATTTGTTATTTATATATTTTAATTCAAACTGTAAATGCTTTTTTATGAATATTCAATATTTTTTTAAAATAAATATAATGCCATCTAGTGTGCATCACTGAAAACTTATCAAACCAATATCACCCATCATGAAATTTGGTCCATCTACACTGTTAGACTGAACAGGTGGCTGCACAATTCCAAACTATTTTAATGTTATGTTGTACTGGCAAAAATACCTAATATGTACAAAATTTAAAGAAAATGTATTTGACTGAAGTATGTTAAAAATTGGTTACAAGATTTGACACAGATAAATGAATTAACAGAATTTCTAGGTTAAATAAAAGCATTTAAAGTACTTCATTTTTAAAATATTTTTTTCAAACATACCTGATATAATTTTTTTAAAACTATTTTTCCAGCTAACTTTATTAGGTAAATATATAATATAATTAGATAAAATAATATAGATTAAAAAAGTTAAATAAAACAATATTATATGTTTATTATTAATAATAAATTAAAGATTATATTAATACTTCAAAGATAATATTAATACCACATCATCTACAGAGAAAATTTTGAAAACATTAAATATAACTTTTATTGCATTTTCATATTAAGAGCTGTTATATTTAAATAAAAAACCGAAATATAAAACTTTATATTTAAGTGCATGTGTTCAAAAATGCATTCATATGAATAGTATTAGATTGTTTTGTTTATTATTGAATCTACATGTCTGTTTATGTTTTTTTTTTAGTTTGAATAAAACATTGATATAATAAAGATGCTTAGCATTATACTTTTATTAATGTTTTCAATATTTTCTTAATGTGTAAAGCAATGTTAATGTGATATTTTATCTAATACACTTCAGTGCTGAAATCATCATAGATTTTTTTACAAGGTATCCTTTTATTAGTAGAGTTGACTACCATTATTAGTAAAATCACTACTAGACTCTTATTTAATCTATCCTGCTGATTTAAATGTAAATTATGTTACTACACAATAATAAATTATACATATAAATAATGCACTAATAATTAAAAAAATATTTCTTCCATCATCCACAATTTTGGTTGTTAAATGTAACTTGAAATAAGAACATTGCATATCTATAAATCAATTATTTCCATCAATAGTTTATAAGTAGTGTTTGAATTAGTTAATTTGTGGAGACTCCATGTTTTTATTACAAATCACATATAAGATTGACCTTTGGTTTGAAAAACAATTATTTTATTGGGTTTTGTTGCATTAATTATTAAATAAGCCCACAAAATCTACAAGTATCTGAAACTATTAAGAATTTTTAAATACCTTAATTTTATATTAATTTTTAAATTTAATAGGTAACCTTATCAACACTTTCCTAAGTATGATTTATTTTGCAAAAAGTCAAATTACTTGGAATGTACTTCTTGAAGTTTTAAATTCATCCCTCCACCCTCATTTTTTAGCATTATTTGCTACTTCTTGCAATCTAGATAATTGTATTTTTTTTCCATCTTTTTCAAATGAGAGCTTTCCTTTGCTGCTTTTTAAGCAAATATAATAAAACTTATTGTAATTAATGGTAACAATAATAAGAAGCAATTTTTCTCACATTACAATCACTGATTTTAAAAAAACAATTATTAATTGATTATAAAAATCTGGCAACTGAATCCAATTTAATACATTGTTGGAATCTAGGTGTCTATAAATTGAAATATTCTTTTGCAAAAAATTGTTACTTTTTTTTATTTTTTAAAACAAATATAGTAAGACTTATTGTAACTAATGGCACAATTATAAGTAGCAAATTTATTTTCTAACTGATTATAAGAAAGCACTCAATAGATTCCAAAAAGCTGTCAATAAAATTCAGTAAAACAAAAGTTTCCTTGTTTTTCATTTTTTGAATATATTTAATTTTTTTTATACAACTAAGATAATATTTATTGTAAATAATGTTCATAAAAAATCAAATTTTATATATATAACACATATATATCTTAGGAGCAATATGAGGTACCAAAAATGGTTGGAGTGTAACAAAATTGTAGTGTAGCCATTAAACCATCAAACATCACATGATTATTCTGGCCTTGAGCCAATGGTACTAACTGTATGGAGAGTTTGCCTCTGTCAAATTGTAGCCATTGCATGTTAAATAAAAGAATTTTTATAAAATAACTTTTATCTATATTATTATTAGTTTTTAGTATTTGAATATTTTATATTAGAGTTTTTTGTATTAAAATTTTAAAACTGACAATCAAAAGAATGATATATTGTATTTTTGTTATTTGAAATGAAATGGATACATTAAAATCATTTAGATTTTTTATATGTATGAAAGCAGTTCTTTTAAAAAAGCAAATTTGGCTCAATTATCAAAAGAAATTACAGTATAGTCCTTCATCTCTTTTTTTAATTTTAATTAACTTTAAACATTTTTAATAAATTAGTCATAAATTTAATAAAAGCACATTTTGAAAGATATAGTGACTTCTATTGTGTATTACTAATGACTTATTAAACTGATATCAATGTGTTTTGAAATTTGGCCACCTATATTGTTAGACTTAACAAATATATGGATGAACCTGATGTATTGTGTTATCATTAATGTCTAACAGATGCATAAAATTTAAAAAACAAAAATCAGTTTACCAGAAGTATGTTATAAATCAATTATCAGATTTTACCCAAATAAATATACAAACAAATTAAATTTCTACGATAATTAAAGACATTTACAAAGATAACCCACATATCATTTCTATATATGCAGTATGTTAAATATTAAACAAAAGAAATACTTATACATATGAAAATCAAAATTGATATGAGTTTTCATTTTTTATAACTTTTAAAGATTTAAAATAAATAAATGTTAAAAAATATCTTTTTCTTAGTTTTCGTACAATTATTTATTCACAATTTATATTATTGATTATATAAAAGAAATAGTTTTGTTATTATTTTTTAGATGTTTTTTTCTTGATTTTAGATATTGTTGAAGATATATTTACAAATAAATATCACATTTGCACATAGATATTGGCAACCATAAAATATGAATACTTATTATATTATGAAAAATAAAACATTTAATTTTACGACTTTAAATCACAGCTGCTCAAATGGATATGAATTTATATTTATTTATATAAACAACGCATTCAAATGTTTTTTTATATTACTTCTGAAATTACTACAGAATTTACATTAAATAAATAGGAATGTTTGTGTTTGTATTATATATATATTACTAGATAGTAATTAATAGAAATTAGATTAACCATTTCTGTTTGCTGAAATTAGTATTCAATTAATCATATAAATAAATAAAAAAATATTTAATTATACTTAAGTAAACTAACATATAAAATTAAAAAACTTAATTAACATGTAATTATTATTTTATCAATATTTAAAATGATAAATTCTCCTTTTAAAAAAAAGTAATATCTATGTTGTTGTTTTTTAGAATAAAAAGAAAAGGATTTATTTGATGTTTGTACATGAGTTTAGATTTTTTCCTCTAAATCACATGAAATAACTAACTAATAAAATTGTATTGTCAAACCAAATGATAACACTTGATAACCTGCAGTTTGGTGCAGTATTAGAATGGCTGATTGGAGAGCATAATAAACTTGTTGTGAACGCCTGAGAAATAAAGCATTTCCATTATTTATTTATTTACTAAAGTCTTCCAATTTGACTTGAAGGTTTGGTACAGTCAATTGCTTATATATCATAGTCCAGTTCTGTTATTGAGGCAATTAAACTTTTTAATTACTCCTAAACAATAAAAATTATCTTCTGTTTTATTTTTTGTAAAAGTATTTGTTCATACCTACAATCAGGTTGCCATTGTTTGCTGCAATCTTGATTTATCAAATGACTTCAATTTCAGGGTGAACTCAACTTCCATCAGTTCTTACATCATTGAAGAAAATTGATCATGTTCATTAAATTATAGTTTACAACTTTGTATTACATTCAGAACCAGTAAATTCTTATAAACAATAATAAAATTGTAGGAGGGTGTAATCAAAATTTATTGGAGCCAAGAGCTAAGTAATTCTAGATCAAAGGTAATCTCCAAGGATCAATTGTCACATGGACTCCCAAACAACTAATCACTTAATTATTGTTAGAATGGAATGATTTTTTAAAAAGTTAACATTAAGATAATATTTTCTTCATCTTCCTCTATAATCTTATTGTTGTATTTTGATGAAATGGATATCAGATTAAATAATCATAAAAAAATATATTTAAATCACTTATTATGTAAATGAAAATATCCAGTAAAAACTGACTTCTGATTGGTTCTCTTTCCTTCAGCCTGCAGATCCTTTTTTGAATTGAATCAACACATGTTATCCAGCAACATAATGATTTACTTCAAAAAATTTAAGACATTAGCATTTCTGTATGGTGAGATATGGTATAAAATGTGGCAGGGTGTTTTATATCTAAATCACAATGTGACTTTTTTGTTCAAATTAAATTTTGTTTTAAATTTGGCATAACTGCTACTGAAATAGTTTGAAATGATTCACATTGCATATGGCAGTGAAGACATGAGACAAGATTTTTAGGTGGTTTGCAAGATTTCATGATTGCAGGAAAAAAATTAAAGATGGTTTAGTAAAACACACTGCTGCATTTCATAGTGCATCATGAATCTGCTAGCACCCTTAATATTTGCCAATAGGTATAGTGTGATTCTGGATAACACATGCTGATTCAAAGCTGATGTTGTAAGTAATTTGGATGATACCCTGTCCATATTTTCATTAGGACACAGTGTATACATTTTGAATAACATTGTATAACATTAAAAAAATAAATGATAAGTATTTAACTCCAAAAGAAATTAAGCTTATAGACTTGTTTATTAAAATATGAAAAAATAATTTCTCCAATCATTGTATTTAATACGTTTTTATTTATTATAGTTGTCATACTGCATGAAAAAATTAATCAATTTCTCTGCAGTATATGTGGATTTCAGGAATATCTTATTTAGTCAGTTATCTGTGAATACTGTAAAAAATGATACAAACATAACAACCACTTGATTAATATTAGTTCTATAAATAATAATATAAATTATTTGTGGCATATATTTTTATACTGTGGGGAGCACTCAATGTATCTAATGAATTCATGGGGTACTGTAGAATGATTTGTCAATGTTTCACATAAAAATGGTCCATTATGCATGATGATTGGAAGTCATATACCTTTTCAAATTTTATTTATATCTTATTGGTAGTATTTTTTTACTATAACATTTATAATCTATCTTGTAATAAAAAATACAAAGGCTTCTCTTGTATGAATTCTAAAATAAGTTAAGGGTACTGTGACACAAAAATACAACAGAGTAATGGTATGATGGCTTAGCACTTTTGTTCCTTATTGTGTCCTCATATTCATAGCAAGCCCTTGAAAGTGCTAAACCATCATATTGTTATTTTTCTCAGCATCTCTATTGGTATGTTCCACCACACTTAACTTATATTACACCCTATCTTGCTATTTTTCATTTTGTCTTATCAATTTTTAGTTTTAATACTATGTGGAAAAAATTATTGAGAAAATAATAAAGAGTACTGATTATGGTCTTGTAGATAAAAAAATGTATTTAGAACAAATTGATCAGTAAGAATATTTCATTGTAATAAATAAATAAATATGTTAACAGAAGTATTACTTGGTAGTTATAAATTAGTATTGATAGCCTTACTATTTTCTCTAGTAGCCCACAATAGCTTTCTTTGTTTTGGGTTTAATAAAATGATCCTATATATATATATATATATATATATATATATATATATATATATATATATATATATATATATATATATATATATATATATATATATATATATATATTGTGCCCTTTTCTATAGGTCAGTAATAGTTTATAACAGTCAATTACTAAAAATTTTAAAAATTTAGAATATGTTCTTTTAATATGGTAATTGTATTAAGTCAATTATATCTTTAAAGTACAATTTGAAGCTAAAGAGAATATGTAGTATATAAAATCATTTAAAAAATAATTATATAAAGCTTTAAATATTGTTGCATATGGTTGTAAAAGCTGGCCATATTAAATAATACAGCTATAAATATTAAAAGTATATTTAAAAATTCGATTTTAATAGTTTAAAACTTATAGTTAATAAATGCTATGTTTAAATTTGTAATCATATTTAAATAGTCAAAATTAATATAATATATTTTAAAAATAAACTTTATGATGGTGAGAATTGTATTTAATTCTATATTTTCTAAATTGTTCTTCCAAATTTTATAATTATTTTATATAATATAATAATTATATCAATTATATAAATCTAGGCAGAGAAATAGATTGAAAATCGTCTGTCAAAGTTATTAATCATGTGACTTGTATACTAATACTTTCACACACATGTTTGTTTGCATTTAAAGTAACAAAGTTTAAAATATTTTAAAAGTTATATTATAGAGTTGGATAGAATTATTGCCTATCATAAAAGCAAATAATAATAAATATTAAGTTAACTATCGTATGTAATGTTTTAAAAAATGTAATAAAGACGATTACAGTTAATAAAAAAATTAAATATTTTGTTTAAATTGAATATTAAGAAATGGAATAAGTTATTAAATGTTATTTTAAAAGATTAATAATGTATTGAAACCGGAGAAAGGTAAATTATAACTATCAAAAAGATAGTATTTTAAAATTTTTATTTTAGTCAATTTTTTTTTTTGGGTACTTTCTTAACGTTTTATTTGCAAAAAACTAATTGATAATTTTTAAAAGTATTTTTGCAAAAGAGGGTGTTAAAATATAATAATTTAGAAACTTCATGGAAATGATTTTCTAATTTTTAAAGTACTTACCAGTCGTATTTTATCTAAAAATTTAACCTAAACTTCGCAATAAAGGATGGATATACTACAAAATAAAATGGATATAAGTTGTAATGCTGAAAAAATATTTGAAATATTTATTGATACAGCTTTATTAATACTTCACCGAAGAACTGTTTTGGTACATAAAAAAACCACAGCTCGGACATCATACGGAGTCTAATGAAGTTTATCCAAGATTTTTTTTTTTATAAAGTAGTAATAAGACAAATATATCTTATGAATCGTTTATATAATATGATATTCAATGGAGTAAAATGTTATATCCTTTCTGAAGGTAACATTTTTAAAAAATATTTTCAAGAATTTAAGAAAGAACCCAGGAGAATATGTTATAGAAGCGTTTTTGATATTATAAACATCCAGTTTTAGAATTGTTTAAAAATGTATTTAGAAAAGATTTGTTTAAAAGTACTTGAAGTTGTTTTTTTTTTTTTTTTAAAGTGATATATAAAAATACCAAACAAAAGTTTAAATATATTAAGAAGGAAACTTATATAAAAAAGTGATCATATAGTTGAATAAAAGATGGATCCATAAAAATACAAATAGTACTTAAAAGTTTATTGGATAACTAAAGCTAAATTAGATGGAATATGCATGGATACACCGGCAGAGAAAATACTTAAAAAAACTTCACAGGATTAATTAATATTATGATTTAATAATTATCATCCTAAATACTAAAACCAAGGATTATTTCCTATAAATTTTACTAAATGGATTAATAATTATTTTATTTTAAACTTTAACATGCTTGGAGGAGAACATTTTTAAAAACTCTAGAGAAAATAACAAACATTTTGGACTTATCAGGAACTATCGTCAAGAAAATATGTAATTATAGTTTTGATTCCTTTTATTTTGTTAACATAGTTTAAATCTAAATGTTTATACAAGATTAGAAAAAACATAAAAAAACATTAATTTATTAATATTAAAATTTTATAATATAACAATCTAATAATTTAGCTAAAAATATTTTAATATAAAGTGTATGGGTGTGAATTTTTTTTTATATCTGCAATGCTCAAGTGGGTAAAGGAAGCCTACTGAACACGATGACTAGATAAAGGTTATTGGTAATAATAATAACTATTGATAATTTATAATGTATATTTTTTTTGTTTTCTTTAGATCATCCATAAATTGGAAGAATGAAGTGTAAAAGTTTTTTTACTTATATGTACCACATTTTATACAATATTTTAAAAAACATTATGAGATAGGATTGATTTGAAAATATGCATACGACAATTTTTTTTTTATATATTAGTGATATAATCCAACATATAACAAATAGTTATGTGATTCTTTTAAAATTTTCATGTTAGGATATTCAAATATTGTCTAAGTAGATTGTATATGATTAGACATAAAGAATAATGAAGTAAGCAGACTTTTCTTGTGGAACAGCTAGATTGTTTAACTAATAATGAATTTTGTTTATTGTTTTGTAAATGCAGATAGTTATTTATCGATGTAAGATGTGGAAAATCTTGAGAAATAATGTTGAGATAGTGGCTTGGAAGTGCTTAGTGAACAGGAAACCAAGATGATGTTTTAAGAAATAGGATGTTATAAGGAATGGAAATAATATTTAGTCTTTTATCTGAATATCAGCATAGTTAACAAAGCCCTATGACTGATACACATTTTATTTGGACAGTGTTTATATTTCTTTAAATATTTGATGTTCTAATAAAGCTGAAGAAATAGCTTTAACATCATTCCTGTACTAGAGGATATTAGGCAGGTAAATGTCATACCTCTTCGTACTGTGCCATGATTTTGGGATATGTTAAGAGTAATACTCTAGCTTTCTTCCTTAATCCTATGCATCTGTTTTCGCTATCTTTATTTCATGTAACTGCATCGTTCAGTAAGATATGTTTAAGAGAAATGATAAATAATTTAGAACTTAGGTTATGCTATTGTTTTGTATAAGATTGGTTTATTTGCTTAGAAGGAATAGGATGTTATAACTTAAAATTGAAGATCCAAAGTATCCTAAGGAAAGAAAAGAATCATAGAATATATTTTGAATTTTATTTCGGAAATGAAATATAAACTTTTTTAAAATAAAGTATCTAAACAAAGATATTTTCTTTAAAGTGATAATAATTTTAAAATGCTTTAGTATTATTTTTTTTAAGAGAAAATAAGTATTGCATATTTTTAAAATACAATAGTACAAATTAGGACAAAGTAAATTATGTAAACAATATGCATAGTATATTTTTTGTTTATTGATTAACAGAAATATATTGATGATTACACTTGTATCATACTAAAGTAAGGCTTAAAGAAGAATATATTATGATTAGTAAACATTGTGTGATAAATACTAAAATCTAGTATTGAATTTTGGATAATATTTTGTGTAACATCTTTGACTTTGCAAGATGAAATTTTTTTTAATATATTGAGAAATTCATACTCATTATAAAATTTTGTTTTCTATAGAATGTTTTCTAAGTATGAATTTTTAAAATAAGATAGTTTAATAATATTAAGGATAAAATGCTGTCGCTAATAAAGTAAATAAATATATTTGTAATACGTTAACCATAATGAGAAACCCAATAGTAACATTTTTTTTAAAATTTTGTCCTAAATCTAAATAAAAATATAATTGAAATATAAATTATTTTTTTTATAACCCAGTAGATCAAACTGTAAAGTAAAAAAGTTAAGGATATCCACTATAAATAGTGTAAATAAATTGTTTATTTATTTGGTGTTAGTAATAAACTTTGTTAAATTTTGTTATTTTAAAAATTTTGTGTCCGAGTTATTTATTTCTCCACATCGCTGCATAAAATCACGATATATGCATAATAATTGAAACAAATATATAATTTTGCACAAAAGATAAATAGAGAATTATTTTAAGAATTTTAAATATTTTATTGGTATTCATTATAATTAAATAATCATAATCTTACATTATTTTATTGGTCATAAATCAGTTATCACAATATTATATTAAATTATATGCTATCAGTTGCCACACATATTTTGTTTGTCAGATTATTAAAATGCTACCACTTATTTATTATATCATTACATGAAGATATAAGATCATATTATATTATTTCATTATTTTATTATGGTAATAAAATTATAGTAAAAAGAAAAGATATACAGAATTAGTTAAACAATGAAGAATATTATTATTATTATTATTTATTATTATTAGTTTAAGTGTAGTAGATTATGACATAAAATCCCTTCTCATATTTTACTACCGTATTTTTAAATTAACTTAGAATAAACTTTATGAACCTGAGATTATTTTATTTGAGCTAGATTATTACAAATAGAAGATTAAGATTTAATTATTAGTTTAATCTTAGTGAGTAGAAGTTATTAAAGTCGTAAGAATACTATGAGTTTGTTATTTGAAATAGTAATAAAGGGGGGATAGTGTTATTATGCCATTGAGGTAGTATCCTGTGGGATATTGGCTCAATGTAATCTATCTTGTCACCTGTATTTTCACTTCAAGTCTCATGAAAATATTAAATATTTATTTAATTTATTTTTATAAACTGAACCTTATTCGTATTTTAAATTTGAGCTAGTGAAATATTTTAATTTTAATGCTGAATATTTTAGTTATTAATTATTAACTGAGATAGAACCCGTTTTATTTTATATCATATATTATCTGGAAGTGAGGATGCACGAAGTTACAGGTTATAATATATATATATATATTATATCACATCCAATGGTTTTTTCAGGATGTTGCCAATATATATATATATATATATATATATATATATATATATATATATATATATATATATATATATATTATATCACATCCAATGTTTTTTTTCAGGATGTTGCCAAATAGCCAACCTGATAATGAATAAATGAAGATTAACTATTATTACTTAGAATATAATGATCAGAGTACAATATGAACTTTATGAGTATTGATATCTTGGATATGAAAACAAAGATATATATCTTCTTTTAGAAAATTACCATTTCCACACCATATAATTCTCTGTGGACTTTTTCTTTAATTTAGACTCAGAATTTTCAATTTAATGTATCCAATGATAAAATTTTCTACTAAATAATTATCTACTAAATACTAAAAAAATAAAATATTCATCATCCAATCTGATAGCAATATGTTGAGTATTAAAAAAGGCTACTTTTGCGATGTCTTTTTTTTTTTATTAAAAGAAAGGTTTATTCATGAGTTTATATTGATACTAATTAGATTATCATAGACATAATGATACGGAAACATACTTGATCTTTTACATATTATTAAACACTAAAAGGGAGGCTTGAATATTCATTCATTTGTCTAAGAACGAGCATTTGTGCCATGTTTTTTGATGTAGCTTATGAGGAACCAAAAGTCTACCTCTGTCCTTGATTTTATTTATTTCTTTAATATAGACTTGACAGCTACTGAGGTTTGTCTGAGTGAAGAGCAGCTTACACCTTGTCAGCCAACAGAAAACATTATAAAGATGGTTAGTCTGATGATAGAAAAGGTTCCATTGCTGATAGCTCTCTTGATAGACACTACATTACAACCAGGGACCTGAGCAGTCCAACACTACATTACAACCAGGGACCTGAGCAGTCCAAGAAAGGGACAAGAGTAAAACAAATAATGGAGTGTTTCATCATCAGTCTTGCACAATGCACACTGAGGATGAAGCCTTGCAAATCCACTACTCCATAGCAAGGAATGATTTGTGGGCAAAGGGGAGATATTAAACTTTAAGAGAAAGACCACATACTTGGGTTCAAATACCCAGTCTTTGAAATTTTGATTATTTGCTTATTATTGATACCAAGTTCAGATTGTAGCATGATTTGATTGAGTTTGTATACATCCCAATACGATTTTTTGTTTTCAAAGGTTTGTGCAGTGATACTGAATAGTCCATTGTCATGCTGAATCATATTACTGAAACATTTACTTGGTCATGGCAGGATGTGTCAGTGGGTTCAAATGAAAATTTTATGTTGGCCTAAATCAGAACTAGGTAAATTGCCCACAATACACTGATTACTCTTCACACATAAAAGACACCCACAGAATGTAGGCTCAGTCAATTTAACTCCCTGGATTCTGCATCTAGGTCATAATAATTGCAACACACTTGCTTTCCAGAACAGTTTTAAAAATGCATAGCAAATTGATACTATTTTGAAATGATTTTGTAGGTTTGATTATAGGTAGATAGTAGTTTATCCTGGGGAAAATGAGCATGTTAAATAATGCCACTTTACCCAAGAGAGATGGTGAGACTGATGAATGGGGCCTCACCATTTTGCTAGTCCTATACAGAATGGACTGCTGTATTTCTTTTCTCATTCAGGTCATGGATGAAGTAATAGGGAAGCCCAAAAACTTCTGAGGCTTTGAAATGTATATGGAGGGTATAGTAGTGCCTGTGCTTAATTTTCTGATTGATGTTTTTGAGTTCTTAATGTGAAGATTATATTCCAAGGAGTATCTGTCAAGGATCTGTTACAAGCTTAGTAAATGTTTCTTGGAAGGAAGAAAAACTGTAACATCATCAATGTAGGAAATGTGATGTACTTCTTCTCTGAAAGCAGGTACATAGATCCCCAGCAGACTACATTCAATTTCTTTAAGCAAGAGATTGATATAGGTGATAAAGCAAAGAGTGTTAAGCAGAGATCCCTGAGGAATAGAGAGATGAAGTCTAAACCCAGGAGCCAAACTGCCATCAAGTGATGTGCAAATTGAACAGTTTAATAGTAGGTTTCCAATAATCTGATAAAAACCTTTTGAACTAAGTAGGTATCAAGGATTTACAGTAGAATCAAGGGTACCACAAAGTCAAAGGTGGAAGCAAAGTCCAATCGAACTACTATTGGCATTGACATTCTGTGGTGCCTAACATGTTCTATGAGGAATGTAAACCACTGCACAGTCTCAATGGTGAAGGAATCTTTGCAGGCAAATTGATAAGCTGTAATATGGGTGAATAGTTGATCTTAGATTCTGTTTTTGATTGTGGACTCAATGGTTTTGATGAGCAGCAGAGTCAGAGATATGGGCTGAATATTGCAAAAATCTTTGATTTGCTTTATCATGAAAAGAACAAGAGCTATAGGGTAGAGATCAGCAATGTTGATGCCCTCTCCTGCCAGATCATCAATTATTCTCTGAAGTATGGGTGCAATGAACTGGCTTAAATATAGCAGAACAAAGCATGGAAACCAGGATGAATGTTCCCCAGATAAGCCAGGAGCCTTTAGACTATCTAAGCCTCTGTAATGTTGTGATCTTCACATTTATCCATATCATTCCATGTGTCACCTAGCTCCAAGTTGACATTCTGTAGTTTTTCTTTAAAGAACTGGTGGATTTTCATTAACATAGTAGACCCTCCATAATTGTTTTGGTCAATGGTTTTCATGGATGGGGTAGTCTGCCTAGAAGCACCAATTTCCCAGCAGATATAACTGTGGGTCCAATTCTGTTGGTTTGCCAGGAATAGTTTGGCTCTTATGGTTGCTACATATTGAGCAAGCACTCTCTGCTTTTCATTATATTATTTTTTTAGATTTACAATTTCTCCAACACTGATGTCGGAAGATCACAGACTAGAAACCTTGTCCCCAATGTGGTCAAGCTCTCTGAGTAACTGGTTAGGACCTTTGGTCTTCCTTGTGTAGGTGTCAATTAAGGAATTTAAAATTCCAACAAAGGCAGACCAAGCATGCAGCAGAGAGTGAGAAAATCCAGATCTTATTGAACAAGATGTAGTCCTCTGAAATTATCCATTCCAGAGTATCAGTTTTATTTAAAAGCCTGATCATTTTGATATAATTTTTAAGGATTGGGGCTGCAGGGTCAAGGCACAGTGATATAAATGATTGTAAAATGGCACAAATTGCAATTTGGCTTCAATATCATGGTAAGGCTCAGGAGTATAGTAAAGCAAATATTAGTGTTTTGCTCCAGAGTATGTAGAATGAGAAGGAGTTTAATAGAAAACAGTCCTCTCCACGTAGAATGACTCTATTGAAAAGATGAAGATATTTTATATTGAACTTGTGATATCCCATATTGAAATCACCAAAGCACACAATAGGAGATACCACAGTGGAAAGCAAGGCATTAATTCAATTTACTATTGATAAGACAAGGTCAGGATCATTTTTATGTAAATGAAAATTATAATTAATGGTGTGTTGCCTATTGTTATATCTAAAATAAATAGTTTTTTTGCTTAACAGAGCATTCTATATTTATCATAGCCAAATTTCTTATTGATTAGGAAAGCTGCTCCTGGGGTAGCTGTGTCAGATGGGAGATATTGCATCATTCCAAATTGATTCAGTGTCAGGTTTATTTTGTGATTGGATTACCAATGAAGCTTGATCTCAGATAGGCATGCTATGTGTAGATTGACTGCATCTAACCATTGCTTAATGGCAAAAGCTCAGTCAAGAGAGTTAAGACCCCTAGCATTAATTCCACTGATTTTAAGTAGCATAATTAGACAATGAGAAAGAAGACACTAGTTCATAATAATATTGCTCAATGATCAGGTCAGCAATCAGTGTTAACTGATCCGTAAAATCAAGAGATTGACTGATTTGAGGTTCAGTGTTAGCAGGTACAGAAGTAGATATGGTTCCAGTTGACATGAGTGGTGTAGTGCTCTGTGTAAATTTGGGATGCATTTTTTTATTGTGTTTGTCATCACTATATCATGAGATGAGTCCAGTTTGTGGCCTATAAGCTCAGCTAACCTGGATCTTTTTTTCCTTACTTCTTGGACTAGATGTATTATTCAATACTTGATGTTGAGCATCATTTCCCAAGTCTAAATCAGTAGATGAACTGTTAGTTTCTTCAGGCTGTGAGCTAGAAAGGTCTTCTGTCTTTCTTTTCATTCTGCTGTATTACTACTGTCATGTAGGTTCTCCATTTCCCCATTGGAAGTTTCACACAAAGAGATATATTCATCATTGCCATGTGAATCATCAGGGATGAGATGGTTCATTTAGTGTCTTGTTGTTGTATAATGATAGTTTGCTGTGAATCCATTTGATTCCCAGACAGGACAAATTGTTTAGTTGATTGAGTTTGCATTATATTTAACTCTTGAGTTTGGTTTCTGAAGCTGTTGATTGTGGCTGCTGTCTCGAATCTATTGGAGATGTCTTGCATTAGTGTGTTTTAGTTTTCTTGGCATTGTATGTTTGGAAGATCTTCTTTGGACAAGATTTAACCAAATGTGTTTGCTTACCACAAAGAAAACATTGCAGTTGTACACATCAAATTGATAAGAAGATTGGGCATTTCTTTCCCTCCAACATGGAGGGAAGGTCTAGTGGGGAAAATCCTGCATTGAGTTTCAAATGCAAAAGCAGCACTATTAAAAAGGAGTTCAATAACTGCTCATTTTTTCTGACAGATATCTAAAATGTGTGATCACACCATGTTTAACTAAGAGCCTTTGGAGATCTATCTCAGTAAAATTGATGTAACAGTTATGAGCAAGCATGTATGCCATTCTGGGTCAGTTCCTATCTATGTTCACTAAATATCACTGTTTTAACATTGGATGAGATCTTTTGAATAGTTCCTTCTGCATTACATTGTGAAACTCTATAATGAGGTATCTTCTGTTTGGGTGATGGTATATTTTTTTAATTGCATCCCCAAGTTGTTGTTTTGCCAGAAGTTCAAAGAATTCATCAGTAGGAAATGGAAACAGGTTGCAGTTGTTATTGGTAGTCCTTAAAATTAATGTATTTTCATTATGATAGTTCAAAAATGAATTATAAAGAATTGGTGATATTTTGGAGTTGAACTCCTGACTAATGACCTGATAATTATCTAGGTTTATATTGCTTTTGTCTTGATTCTGGAGTGACTCATTCATTTTGACAGTTTTGTTATCATATTTCTCATTAAGGTCTAAAATAGTGTATGGAGAAGAGTGATCTTTTATTCTTTGCTTCTGATTGTTATTTTTACCTATCCCCACTGCAGCAGCATAGCTTGCTCATTTCTGTGAATCAGAATGTTTATCTTGCTTTGAGAAGCAACTGTAATTATTTATTTGAGGATTTTTAGTATTTAAGTGAGATTGTAGGCTTGGAAAATTAAAACCATCAGTTTTTGTTCACATACCAAACATGTTATAACTTGTGTTTTTTTACAGTCGTGAGTATTGCCGTAATTTTCACGAGAAGATTCAGGGTCTGAATTCTGATTGATAACTTGTTACAGGGGGATTAATACCATTTGATTTAGATGGAGAAATTGTACTTTTACTTAATTTTAAATTATTTTGTTTTAGATTCATGTTTAAAATGATTGTTTGGAATGAAAAATACATTGTTGCACCATTGATCAACTACTTCCTGTTGAGCACCATCTTTTTTTTTTAAATTTGCCATTCTTTTATTTTTATCTTTAACTGTTTGAGTTTTTCTTTGAAACAAATTATTACTAGTGTCATTTTGTTCATTTTTGGAGTTTCTATCATTACTTTCCTCAATCAAACTTGAATTAGATTTATTTAGTACAGATTTGGTATTTTCTTTAAGATTTCCTACATGTACGCTATTTACAGCTGTACCAATGTTTTGCTTTTGAGAAGTAGCTTGCTTTTTTGAAGCAGAGAATTTTCCTTTTTGGTTATGGATGCTTGTTTGGGGTTTTTTCTTGCTGTTTGTCATGTCCTGAGTGGTGTTTATCAGTTTTGAATCATTAAATACTGTCTTATTATCCTTTTGCTGTGTGGTTAATCTAGGCCTACTAGCACTTTGCTTAGCAGTGTAACCACTATGAGAAGCCATAGCTGAGTTAATACTACTATTTTCCTGGCCAGAATGTTAAAACTCTTGTTCATTCTGCTATTTCAATAAATAGATGAACAAAAATGAGCATACCTTCATTTTTGTCACACCCGAACTTGAAAATGCTTCAGTAAAAATGATAAAATTGATAATTTAAGTGAGATATGATATATACATAAACTATCTCATATCCACCATCTTCATGAACTGCAATGTCTATTTTGAATGTGATTGAAATAAAAACAGAACTACTTTCAGGGCATTTTCACATGGAAAAAAAACAAACAATTTACTATTAATCTAATGTCTTTTTTTGTTCTTGAATGCTTAAAAAGTAGAGCACTAAAAGTGAATAAAACAAGCCATATTTTACAAACCTTGAGCTCTATTGTCTGCTCTTTGCCACTTCACCAAACTGACATTTGTTGTCAAGTACAGTGATTACAGTTCTGAAGATGAGAACTTAAAAAAATCAAAACAAAATCTACTACTTGTGTTGCTTAAATATTACAAGATATATTGACAAATAAACTGTCCAATGATTTATTTTATTAATTATATTTAAAACATTTCAATAATATCTAAAAAATTATCCAATAAATTTTTAAAAGTTGATAAGTAAAACAACTAATTTAGAAAATGAAATGTAATAAAATTGTAGTTAGTTGATCAAGAAGGGTAAAGTGACATTTGAATTCCTGAGTGACAGGTTGTGCACAAGAGTTCTGGTTAACTAGTCAATATTTTTTTTAAAAAAAACCTTATTAAGTGTGAATAAATCCATCCAAGTACTTTTAATTTTGAGCCTTCTTTTTTACTACTAGATTAAACTGCTTTTGCGATCTGTGATTTTTAAACAATATATATATTGATAAGCATTACTATGCACTTATTCACAATTTAGTATATACATTATATGTTTTTGAAGAGAATTATGTAAGCTGTTGTCATGTGATATTGCAGGAGTTTTTTATAACATTAAAATAATTATGTATAAATTACATGTAAGTGTTTGTAAATTAATAGTATATAAAATATATATCATTTTTAATCTTTTGCAAGACAAAGGTCAGTTCAAATTTAATTCAGTTATCAAATCCCTATCATATCTTTTTTACAACCCACCACCAAACTTTTCTCCCATATACCTCACATGTGGTCTCTTTATATGTCTTTTACAATTTTATTGAGGCTATCAATCTTATGAAGACTTCTTTTGATATTAAGGGAAGGTGGAGTTTGAAATGAATTATGGGAAGGCTTGTTTGTTTGTATATATATATGTTTTCCTTTAGGTTGATTTTCACTTGAGAAGGTCTATTTGTAGTAGATGAAACCATGGTTGTGTAAGGATTTTGATAAAATTTTGAATTTAATCTATTATTGTATTGTTTTGTGGTTTTGCATATATATATAATATTTAAATATAAGTATCTTGTTTATACTGAAATTAATGTAACTAACTATAAGGAATTTGAACTCAGACCTTCAAGCTTCCTATAACTATTCACTCTGTCTTATACGAGTGATACACATGACAACATACATATGAAAAAAGATATATTTTTATATAAACGGAAAAATATACACACACTCAAAATTTATGATTCGTAAAGGCAATTTTAGTTTTGTTCAAACAAAACAATATATAAAAAACAAGACCTAATCAAAGTATTGAGTATATAATTGGTTCTAGAACTAAAAAGCGGAGGGGGGAGGGGGTTCATTAACTATTAATGTAGGAAAAAATCAATGCTTACAAACAAACAAAAAGTAAAAATTCCATCCAAGCAGCAAAGTCTAAAATGTTTAACAGATTTTTTTTTTTTAATTTTTTTTTATATGTTTTTTTTTTACTTTTCTTTCTAGATTATGTATGTATTAAATGGCAGTTTTTGTTATTATATTAATGGCAATAAATCTTCTTATTAAAGACTACAACTGCAGACAGACCGATACTTTCAGATATATCATTATCTAACTCAAAGTTTGTGTGTACTTTTATTTACCAACACTCTCCTTCGCACTACATTCTCCCTTCACAGTCCACTTCACTATTTTAACATTACTGCCAGTAATCTTTTACTCTCTAAATACATTCAATCTTAATATTAAAAACAAAGCATTCTACATATATCTATACTCACATAAATGCATACAATTTCTTTATAGCCAAGTTAAAATCTTTAGTGTCTATATAAACATATTAGATCTTATATATAGATTTCCACCTTTATTGTTTAAAGAGGTTGCCTTGAGAACATTTTGAGATTATTGATTGGATCTTATATATATATATGGATTTCCACCTTTATTGTGTAAAGAAGGTTACCTTGACAACATATTGAGAATGTTGATTGGATTAATATTACTTAAGTGTGGACTTACACTATTTATTTATTTATCTCTTCTTTGGCATTATTAACTTTAGTATCTAAGTAATACACATTTGGAGATGCAGTTGAATGTTATAATTAACTATTTTGTTAGTCTGCTTTCAGAACAGGTTACATTTATAGATTTAATGAGATATTTTAAAACTTCTTTGAATTAATAATTTCATTCTTTCATAGTCATGTTGCAATATTTAGTATCTATAGAAACATAGTAGACCACATATAAAAGTGGATATCCAACTTTATTGTTTAAGGAAGGTTGCCTTGACAACAGATTGAGATTGTTGAATGTTATTAATATTGTTTAAGTATTGAATGCTTTCATATATTTAAAATACTAAAACTAAACTACTCGGTCTGTCCTATTAAAATGATGACTGGTGATTAGTTCTAGATCCAAGCTGCTTTAAATGCCATTCCTGAAATAATACAGAATAAGTACTAGAAATGACATTATTTAGCTATTTACTATAAAAAATTAAAGCCATTAGAATGTTTATATTATGAGCTGAAATACTTAACTCATGGTGGAATACTAAATAACATTAAATTTTGGTTTAAATTCAGAAAAAAAAAACCTGCTTGAAATGATTCAAAATCTGTATGGTAGTGAAATAAAGATTTGCAATATTTTTTTTTTCAAAATGGGTTCCAAAATTTCATGATAACAGAGTGAGTAATGAAGATGATCTATAAAAGGATTAAACTCACTGCCACATTTCATGTTGTAACTCATTATTCAGATACAATAGTTCTTTAATGTTTTTATAACAAATAGCAAAGCAATATGTTCATGTAATAGGTGCATAGTTTCAAAGATGATGCTGCAGGTAATATGGAGAGAAAACTAGTCACCTTTTTCAATGTGAGCTATAATACCATATTCATCAGAGAAATACTCAACATCTTTGAGCTAAGTTCTCATTCATCAGAGAAATACTCAACATCTTTGAGCTAAGTTCTCAACAAGTTATGTTTTCTTTTCTAAAATATCATCATTCTCACACAATATCTGCTCTGGAGCAGATTTTAGAAATTCTTATTTATGAGGAAAAAATTACAAATACTGTAATGTAAAAAAATTTCCAATAATTTTTTTCTTCTAATTTTTCACATATTGCACAATAAATAAATACATGAGATTTATCTTTGCAAAATATCTATAAGAATACAAGGTGCTGATGTAGTACATTCTTGGCATTATTTTGAATTTTAAATTCTACCCAAACCCCTCTCTCTAGCAATATTCCACTCAAACTCCTATCTCCAACACATCCAAGTGATAAATGGTATGTCAGTGGTGGTTTTGGGTGGGTTTTAAAATTCAAAATGTTGCCTTGTGTATGCTACATCAAGCCCAAATTTATAGTACTTAACCACAAAAAGTAAAGACAAAAACCAAAATAATTGGAAAAAAAAAAATTAATTAATAAACTGATCAAACCAAGTTACAAATTCCAAATACTTAAAGATTATAAGTTCTAAAATGCAAATTATACTATACACTGAAAAATTATAACTTATAAAGTACGAATGTTAATTAATAATGCCAGTGTGAAGTGTCATAGTTTACAGGGAGGAGAGATGGTGACGAGGTTCTAAAATATGAATTATACTATATACCAAAAGTTTGAAACTTATAAAATATGAAATAAAGCATATTATTTTTACAAATAATAGAATTTTAGTTTTTTCTTACTAGAAATTCTTGTTCTGCTACTGCTGAACACTTGAAATCTATATAAGCTCTAGAAATCAGTTTGCTTTATTTCATGCATGTCATTACAAAATTGCCATTATTTTATGTGAAATTAACAAAACAATTTTTAGTGATAATTTTAAAACAAAAATGCTATTTCATACAGTTATATTTTATCAATTCATGTGACTAAATACTTTGAATTAACATATGTTATCATGATTTACATAAATCTTTCAAAAATCAATATTTAATTTATGTTTGCTATAAGCCTATGAAAGAAATGAAAAGGCAATTTATGTTTTTTGCTTTTAAAAAATAAAACTCCTGATTTTCAACAGTATTTCATGGAGGATCAAAAAATAAAAAACCTAATAAACCTACTTTTCATTAATATTTAAAAAATAAAAATAAAAAAATTTCATTAATATTTAAAAAATAAAAGATTTTCAGTAGTATTTTAAGTTAACAATATGAAACCCAATTTTACATGACATTCCAGTTTTTAATTTATTTAAGAGGGTTCCAGACTTTTCAAAACAATTGAAGCTGAATGGCTCATATATGACTTTAATTAGTTAAATTATCAGTACTTTTTAATAATTTAACAGATTTAAAAACTTTCACCATATGTATAATAATATATTATCATATTGTATATATATTTAATTATATGTAGATCAAAACAAAACAAAAATAGTACAAAAATATATATACATAAATAAAGCAGGAAATTAATATATTTAATTCTAACTCGTGGTAAATTGTTCCAAAATACTACTCGCCCTGGAACATTTGGAACAAAATTCACAGTAATATTTTCTTTAAAACAAAGCATGGGATTATTTACTTTAGAGTAAATGATAGTTCTTATTAAAATAAAAATTGTTTTACAAAGCAATAGAGATATAAAGCTGAAATAAAAATCTATATTTTAATAACAATAACAAAAATACAAATAGATAAAAGATGAATAAGAAATGAATAGATTTCAAATTACCAATCTTATATTTTGATTTACTCAGATTTATTCAAGTGTACTTAATTTCTTTACCTGTCAAATTAAATTTGTGGGATTAGACAAAGGATGATGGATAAACCTAAATTGTTTTAGTAGAAATGTAGAGATTTACTTTTAAAAATAGCTGTACTTAATAATTAATAATATAGCAATTTATATATCTGTAGTATTATGGAAATACCTACTCTTTATACATGTGCTAAAATTGACACCCACTCTTCTGTCAATAATTGTTTTATTGACCATGCTCTAATTTAAGGTTTGTTCTTATTATAAGCCATGTTTTTTTCTTTTTAAATCTGGATATTACTTGCACATATTCACAAGGAAGAGAAAGTTTTTCAAATTTAATTGCCTGTGCACTGAATTTTATTAGGATATCTAGATATAATAATTAATGATGTAGCGATTTTTACCTGTAGTATTGTGGAAGAAATTATTCTTCACACACACATTAAAACCACTTCCATTCTCTCATCAATACCTGTTTTAAAACTATAGTTGATCCACCTATGATTAGAAATTATGTCTTAAATAAATCAACAACTTGTGGTGTTGCCTACATTAGAATTTCAGCTTATTATAAACTTAATTTTTAAATTGGCATATTATTTACACAAATTCTGCTTATATGTTACAGAGAAAAGAAAGTTACTCATTTTAACTATCTGTGACCTGAATTTTATTAGCATGTATGGTGTACTAGTTGATGGTATAACAATTTACATCTGTAATATTCTAGAAGCATCTATTCTTTACACATGCACTAAAATTGACAGGCACTCTCCCATCACTAAAGATAGATCTTATTCTTTAAGTAATCTGATAATTATTGGAGTATCAAATTGAATCTCTTTTGAAGTACTATTCATTTGGTGCAACATTTATCACTTTTCAAAATCGTTCTGAAATTCTTGCAATGTAATGCCTAATAATATGTCTGCCATTTTTTTTCATCACTTCTAAATCTACATTTTCGAGGCATTTTTTTATTTGAAGGAATAAAAAAATGACACATGCTGCTTGTATTTAAAAATTGATTCACACTCAAGGATCTGTGTGTTGGCACATCTTCATGGTAAAGCTTCCACTCCCCACATTGTCATAAGTCAGGGTGATTAATTTTGTCACATCATGCAAATGTTTTAGAATGTTTAGGTAAAATGCCTGACCATTACAAAGAAATTCTGACATAATAATGCTGTTTGCATAAAAAAAATGAGCATCGTATTGATAACAGACTTCCCATAATAATTTGGGACAAATGTTGAATGAGGCACTTCTATTAAACCACTTATAAACTTGTTTTCCCTAAGCATATTGCTTGTAAGCTGTATCAGGCATAATTGTTTATTCTGCCATTTTTCTAAACAGAAAACAGAATTTCACACAATTCTTCAGACATTACAAAATTTGACAATAAGTGAGAAGCATTTAACAAAAACACCCTGCCATGATTTTACTTGATCGTAACAGTTAGCAGACTGATGCATAGGATGCCCACACATGACATTTAGTGATAAAACATGTAAAAACAATGCATTCACTTTCCAGTAAATGATTCTTGTTATTTTTGGGTATCCCATCCTATAGCACAACATTTCAAGTTACATTAGTCTCCCCTCCAGATGTTGCTGATCTGACCAATCCTATTACTAGCACAGTATTCAAAGCTGAATCTTTGGAGGCTATCACTTAAAGAAGAGATGAGCATAATATAAATCAAAATCACTCATTAACTTTTGCTTTAAGAAAAAAGTGGAGAAATCAGTAGTGATCGTGTAAGTATATGATATTTTTACTGACTGTTGTCATTCATAAAATATGTTAATTGGTTAAAACATCATCTTAAATCTAAAGATCAAAATCCTCTTGTTATTGTCACAAGTCAGACCAGTAACAGTGGAAAAAGAAAATAATACAATTCAAACGTGTGTTATTCTTAATAGTTGAATGTGTTTTAAAAATTTAACTAAAGTTTGACTTTTTCTAAAATCATTTAAAATTTAATATTAGATAATGAAAATAATCCATTGTATAATTATTTTTATTTGGATATTTATATTACACAATTGTTATAGTCTGAATAAGAACTGAGTAGGGTTATAGTTCTGTTATTGAAGAGTAGATTACATATAAAAATACATTAATGATTGTGTATCCTGTCTGTTTCTTTAAAATAAAATAAATATGCATCAACATATAGTTAAAAGATAGAATACATATGCCCAGAAAAAATTGAAAGAATATTGTAAATATGTAAGTGAGTAATAGGTTGCTAATGTAACTGTCCATAAAAAAGACAATTAGGCTAACAGACAAACAGACAGACAGATAGACAGACAGACAGACAGACAGATAGATAGATAGATAGATAGATAGATAGATAGATAGATAGATAGATAGATAGATAGATAGATAGATAGATAGATAGATAGATAGATAGATAGATAGATAGATAGATAGATAGATAGATAGATAGATAGATAGATAGATAGATAGATAGGCAGGCAGGCAGACAGACAGACAGACAGACAGACAGACAGACAGACAGACAGACAGACAGATAGATAGATAGATAGATAGATAGATAGATAGATAGATAGATAGATAGATAGATAGATAGATAGATAGATAGATAGATAGATAGATAGATAGATAGATAGATAGGCAAACACAGATATATACATAAATATATAAATATATTGGAATACAAATAGATGGATAGATAAATAAATATAGAGAGATAAGTAAATAGATATGTTTAGATAGGTAGATAGATAGACAGGCAAATAGACAGATAAAGAGACGACTGTAAACAGTTATAAAACCCTTGATATATAAATATATGAATATATGGATACATAGATAAATAGACTGGTTATAGGTAGATAGAAAGCTAGGCTGAGGAAGACAGACAACATAAATAGGCAAATAATTAATTAGGAACCAGGCAGATAAAAAAACAGACAAATAGTCAAACAGTCAGACAGATAATTAGATAAATAAATAGATGGGTAGATACATAGCTACAAAATAATGTTTAAATGTAAAAAGCCTACTACAAGACAAACCTTTTTTAATCTGCTATTCAAACACACATACACACACTCATATATATATATATTCTCATGATAATATTTAATAATAATAATAATATAATTATATGTAAGTTTATTCAGGGTAAAATATTTGCTAATTATGTCTGTATGTATCTTTCATAGTTTGAATAAAACAAACCAAATATGCTTTGACAAAATGAGATTATAACTTATCTTGATGAGTGATTAATAAATTAAAAAAATGGTAATACTATTGAAGAGGTTGCAATGAAACTGATCCTGTAAACATAAGGTGTCCACCTATACATTTGAGAAGTTGGCCATTATATTACACTTACATTCTATTTCACAGTAAGTTTACTAGAGGATGTGTCACTCTTCTGATTTACATATCCATATTTAAAGTTCACTCATGCAAAATATCAAGCAAATGATATGAAATTATAAACTAAAAATAATCAAAAGTTCAACGTCCATAGGGAGTAAAATATTTTCCTCTTGTGATGATTAAATCATATTTTTATTTTTTTTATTTCTACATTTAGCAATGTAAAAATAATCAAATAGTTTATTCCTCAGCAGTTCATAAAAAGTACAAACAGAAAAGGTGATGAAGTGAAGATACAACCATGGACTTTAAATTCCATAGTCCATCACTCAGATTATTCATTATTAAGTCAATATTTTATCTTCTATGATATATTCATTTATTAAATTGTGAAATGACTTAACTACAAAGTGTATCATAGCAAAAATTTGAAAGATTCCTTCTCCAAGCTTCCTGTAATGTGATGGCTGAATCAAGACTTGTATTATGTAGTGTAACAGATGTTAAATACAGTAAATATAAATAATTAGAAATGGTTAACAAAATCACACATATACATTTAATGTAATTATTATGCTAATGCCATGTAATACTAAATCATCCATGCACTATACTACTGTTACACTGCTTTATTTACCACCCTCTTTTACAGTTTATAGTTTCAATTGCTCCATCAATCTTCTTCAGAACTTTAATATCTCTTAATTTGAATTTAGCTGTTGAAGTTAGGAGATGTAAAGGTTCTGAAAAAGATTGCTGGAGCAATCAAAATGGTAAACTGTTAAAGAGGGTGGTAAATAAAGCATTGTGTAACAGTAGTAAAGTTCATGGATGATTTAGCATTATATGGTATACATTTGGCAATGCAATAAGAGAGCAGTTATTTCACTATGATAATGATGATAATCAAATAACTTGGCATTGATGTTTAAGTTAAGTATAACTATTCCAAAAGTAATTTTAATTTCTTTTTCTATATTAAATTTAAGATTAATCTTTAGGCGCCAACTTTCTAAATAGAAATCTTAGTTCTGGAAATCTTAGTACCACTGATCATCATCACTTTAAACTACTACTCTTATCTCTGCTTGTCCCTAGAATATTGCATTTGTCAAAGTTAGTGGACATTGATGGTATATGTTTGGAATGAGTTTGAAAAGCAAAAACAAAGTAAATTGTTAATAAAAATAATCTAATCATTTATTTACAATAATTAAATATGAAATCATTGCTGATACTTTTGCAACTGTTACTAGATAAATACCATAAATCCAATCCATGGTATGGACAGCTGAAGAGTTTGCGTGTGAAGTAGATTGAAGCCTCCCAATAAATTTTGAAGTTTTTTTTTTTTTTAATTTACTGGGCCTTAATATATATTTGTGTGGGGGGGAGGGAGAAACAAAACCTGATGAGGAGTGGTGGTTCAGCAAAAAAAAAAAGTTGTGAAGAATATATATTTTTTTTATTGGGGTGGGGGTGGGAATTATATTAAATAAATAAAAAAATAGCTTAAGGGAGCTTGAAAATCTGTGTTCAAATCTTAATATTACAGCTGAACCCCAAGTATATAAATTAGGTATGTGTTTCAAACATAATACAAAATATTGTAACTAAAAAAAATAGATAAATATTAAAATTTAAGGCCTTATGTATATACGGTAAGATTTTACGATAATACAATTGTCTTAAAATTTCCAAGTTTTAACATTTCAACCATATTTTCTGCAGATAAAATATGTTTATTATTTCCCCCAAACAAGTTTTAATAACCCAATTCTCATTGCCATTCTTTTTTCAGTATTGGTGATAATAGATAATGTATATGATAGATCTTTTGGCAGAATCAACTTCTTTCCTCACCACATATTTTCATTAAATCAGGCATTGCATACCCTATACCACTTCAATATTTTATTTTTGGGTATGAGTGCAGAGTTCAGGCCTTAGATGAACAGCTTTTAGTCATATTAACCATACCTATTAGGCTACATAATGTTATCACAGTTGCTAGGACTAATAGAGTATTGAAGAATACTTTACAACAGTCATCAAGGCATAGCTAACCAATGTTCTCCTTAGAGAGTTTTTAAGCAAAAATGTTCTCTTATCTTTATGAAAACACTGTCTACATTTTGAGCCAAGAGTTAAATTTGACTACTTTTTTTTTCTAGATATATCTGTATGTTCTCACAACATAATTTTTAATATCTAACATATAATGAAGTCTGTATTTATTTATATCAGGATGGTTATCAAAAAGCATATTTATCTAGATTTAACAACTTTATTTAATATATATTTTTGTCACAACATATTTTTAATATTGTCTTTATTCATTAAATTATTTTATAAATATTACTATAATAAAACAATATATTCTTATTTATTTAAATAATGATAGGAACAAAAAAAGTATGACTTAACATTGAAATTTGTTCTATAACTATCTCAATTTTAGTGCTTTATAATTTTTAATAATGTATTTAGATTTGCCATCCAATTTACTATAAGAAATGGCAAACTATTTGCTTAATTCTTCTAATTATTAGGCAAATTAAGAAAGATTACAAAATGGCATTCATTTTCATAAATGCAATTTAAATTCATCTGTGTGCACCAAAATTTAAAACTTATTCAATTTGTCTTTTAATTAATTATCTAATTTTTCTTTCTTGTTTTTCATTATATGAGTTATCATTTTATGAATTATAATTTTCTAAATTGCATTTCTTTTATCAAATATTTAATATTATGATTAACTTTATAGATTGTTTTTCTTTTAATAAATATTTAATGGTAGGATTAACTCTATATATCTATTTCCCTTTAATTTCTTGAACAAATGTACATATATTATGTGTATATTATAACTAATACATGCACATACACACATCAATTTATAAATTTATTAATCAATCTTTCAAAGGTTTTTATTAAATGTTTTTAACCATACTGCTTTGTAATATATTAATATGCTATAGAAATTGTTCTGTCACAGTTGGATATAGATTAAAAATTCACCACAAAAGTTTGAAGTTACTATCAACATTCATAGATTATGTTCAATGCTCCCTTTGCTATCATAAAATTTTGCAAACCAATTCAAAAGTTGTTTACAATTCATTGCTTCAAGATCATGCATGGTGTAAATCATTTCAAACATTTATGAGCACGTTTCTCAATTTAAAATAAAATTTAATGTTAATTCATTATTCCATCATGGGAAAATATATGAAACACACTACCATATTTCAGATTATAATTTTCAATCTTAATATACTCATATGTTAAAAAGTTTTGTAGAGAATAGCTAAACTATTAGGCTATATAGCACAATGCATTGATTTATAGATGGCAATTGTAGGCAGTTTAGAGATGGAATCAGTCACTGTCACTTATCACCTTTTCACTGGAACACACTAGAATTATGTGCAATCTACCTAAAGATAAAATTCCAAGCCTGATAGTAATATGAAAGAATTTAAAGATTTATCAGGCTCTGATTGTATCACTAGTATAAGATTATAAAGAAGATGGTCTAAATCACTATGGCAACACTTCTTAATTAAGACATTTTATCAATTTTAATATCAATCATTTTTTTATTTGCTTTTTTACAATGCATTATACACTTACTTTACTATCATAATAGTTTTTATTGCCCCATCAATCTTCTTTAGATCAATAAAAAACATAAATATAAATACATAAACATTTATAAATAAACACATCATTTCTACATATTATACATATTTCATAATATAATTTTTTTAATCAACATAACTATATATACTCCCTTATATGTATACCTACATAAATATCCTTAATCATTTCAATAATTTTTACATTTATCTTATTTTTAATAATTAATTCTTCTTTTTATCATCTATATATAATATATTTTATAATTTTATATTCTATTCATTTATTATGTTTTTTTATATTCACTTTAAATTCTAATATATGTTTTTTTTATTTTTAACACACACACACATAAATATATATTATTCTAAATTAACATTATATATTTAACCTATATATTCTAATTTAATGTTATATATTTAACTTTATATATTGTTCATTTTTTCATCTTAGTATAGTTTCTATTTTTATTAATATTCACACCTAATACTTATTCCTAATCTACATTCACAATCTTAATTTCTTTTTTTACTTTAATTATTTTTAACTTCTTTTAAACTTATTTTTATTATAATCTATTTAAATTTTATACTCATCTTTTATTTCACGACTGACCCAATTGTCCACTGTTTAAATTCTTGTAATAATAAAAATAAAAAAGGCTATTCTTATTGAATCAGTCAGATCTGTGTATCCTTCTGTTTCACCTACTATATACTGTAGTAATATTTATTTATGTATACCTATACCCAAATCCTCATATATTATGCTAATTTTAAATTTAATAATACTAGTCATATATGTATGCAGATATTTTAGCATATAGTATAGCAAGCGTATGCATATATGTAAGAAATCAGTAAATATGCACATATATATTGCTAGTGGTTAAATAAATGTAAATATGCTATGTATGTGTAACCAGAACCTACATATATGCAAAAAAGAAATAATGTTATAAGTTTAAAGATTAGAAAATTTCTTTATTTAAAATATTATTATAAAATTAATATTTGAAATTATAATATTTCTGCATATAGCATTAAATTATTTAAATGTGTTACATATATAATAAAATGTTTATAAAAGTTTAGATTTGTTTTTCGAAACAGGTGATTTAGTAAAATTAATCCTTCTCACTGTATTCTGACCTACTTAAAATTTTAGGAATAAAAATACATTTTAAAACAACTATGAATAAATTAACCTGGTCAAGATCGAGATATCCACCTGTAAAAAAAATCAATAACAGCAGGAATCCCAGATTTCCAAAAATATAGTGAATTAATTAGAAAAAAAGATCTGAAACTAACAACGAAGAAAAAGAGAAGGGAGAGGGGGTCAGCTGTTGTATAAACTTACTGCAGCCATTTTAAAATTAGTCAATTCATTATTTTAAGTGAAATTTTATTGAGTATTTTGTAAAATTGTTAATCATAATGATCATAATGATGATGGGGTAGAAAGGCAATTTCTTGCTTTCTAGCCTGGAAGATAGTCTACAGAATGCAGAGAAAAAATAACCAATAGGTGATGCCATCCAAAGAAAGCACTCAAGACCAAGCCACCTTGCCCTAGCAGAGAAATTATAGTGGTAACAGATTTCTATAAATCTAAAATACACTACTAAACTAAACTTTATAGCTTCTAAAGCTAGCTCAACTTACTATCAATGGCCAATATAATCTAATGTATTCTAAATTTCTGAATATCAATTCCTAAATTAAAATGTAATTTTCTTTTATTTAAATTGTAGTCTTGCCTGATTTCAACTGATATATATATATATATATATATATATATATATATATATCAGTTATGTAAAATAAGTTGGAATTATATATATATATATATATATATATATATATATAATTCCAACTTATTTTACATATTTGAATTACTTTAGCCTAATAATATTTGCTTTTAGTGATAATTTTTGTAAATAAATTAAACTGATATTAAACTGATATTCAACAATTATCCCAGATCATAGCATTCTAACCTGTACAAACTTTGCCATTATAAAGAAATATAAAAGATGTAATCTAGAGCCAAAATATTTGGACTTTCTTCTAAAGCTAAATCTCAATGCCCTTCCAACAAGCCACTTTCTTGTGATGTATAGAGGTTTTTCATCTTTGGACCCTGTTTGCTCACTCTGCCATAGGGAGGATGATACCATATTTCACATTTTCAATGATTGTTTCTCTCTTCAGGGCTGTAGAATATAGATTAATAAAATTTATACACCAAAACATCCAATTATCAACGCACTCATAAAAGGTTTTGCTTATGGGGATTTTGCAATTATAAGAAGTACAACTTTCATCACTTTCTGTCTATGGTTTGTCAGATGCTTCCTAATCTTCAAGTCTGTTATACCTGATCCAACATTAATTTTTTTACAAAAATTAAAAGATATCAAAGAAAGAGATTTGAAGTTAGCTCCTCACCTAATAGCAAATTCCACATGGAATCTTATTAATATTGGACATTAAGTAATTTAATGGTTTATAAATGTATTGCCAAATTTAATGTTATTTTATAATTTTTTCTTCATTGTAAACATAGTTGAATAAACCTGTTTTTGATACTAATCTAATTTAGGCTATTTTATTTCATTCCCTTTTAAACTAAGCAAATAAAGCCAAATCTTAGATTTCACTTATGTGAAATCTTATTTCTAAATTTATGTTTCTTTTAATTAAATCTATGCCAATATTATTTTCTTTTCAATTATGTATTTGTTTATGCTATGTTTGTTCAAAAGAGAGTTTACTCATAGTTAAATGATTAGTGAGAAGTGATTAGATATTACACACATATGTAATTTCATGTTTATTAACACATAAACAAACCTCCCTTCTGAAATAGATACAATAAATCTAATTTGAGAGATAATTAAAAGCTTATAAATGCTTTAAGATAAGTTTGCTTTAAATGACATATTTAATTAATATTTAGCTGAAGTGATGAAATATGGCATAAAGCTTGAATTTAATATTGTAATTATTCAATATATGCTGTAGTCCTCCCTAGAGTTATATAAATGCCTATATAGCTGACTTTATTAGATTCATAAGTTTTCCATAATAGCATAGTTATAGATACTAGATTATGAACTGATTTATGGTAGTTTAATGGAAGGAAACTATTGTTTTGCATCATAATTTATTATATAATGATGTAGTCAGTGGGGCAAATGTGTCCTTAGAAAATGCATCAGCATATATACTCCTTACTCTATATTTTATGCTTTCAATGGTCATAGCTTTTAAGGGCCACCCCATTCCTTAGTTCAGACAACTATTTCTTATTCAAATGGGCTTTGGTTTTAAGGGCCACTCAATTCTTCATATTTAGGACTGGAGCACAAGAATCCAGAGTATTATATTAGTTGTTCAATCACCCGGATTAAAAGGTCTCATTAACAGCAAGTAGTATGGTGTTTAGAGAACCAGTTACTCAGTAACAAATCCCATGAGTAACTGCACAATAAAGATGCACAGACTCAGATTGGATACTTTGTAAGCACCTTGTTATCTAAAATCTGACTGCCTATCATCAGTTCATCTCACCATAATAATTTATATTTCAGCATTGATCTGAAACAAAATCTAATTTTATAGATATGTAAGCTATGTAGAGAATATGTTAAATGATACGTGTTAAATAAAATATTATTTATAAATAATGATAATCACTTCTACTAGCTACATAAAGCAAATCTAAATCCAAATATATAGCATAAACTAGGCATAGATTATCATGAGCAAATTATAATATCATAATTGTAAGACTCATAAAAACCCAACTTATACTATGTACAATTCATCACCTGTGATTGATATATACATATAACAAGAAAAATTAAACAGATTGTAACCTGTAAACCAACATCACCTGCAAGTGATATGAAATGCTAAATATGTAAATCAGAACTGCTTGCATCCCCTAAAATCATCACCTGAAAGTGAGATAATTCATGTAATCTTATTGTAATTTTATTATTTTCTTTTATTTATTTCATCATTTCGAATTTTGGCTTTTATTAAATTTATTTAAATTTTAACTTCTGCTTAGTGTCTCAATTTTGCTCATTATTAATTAGTTAACTATTAGTATTTAATTATCATGAATCACAATCCAAATTTAATAATGTTGGTCAAACTATGCCTATATAGCTATACTTTAAAATATGTCAATTTCCCATAGTCTTATGTTTTACTGATGTGCTGCTGCTGGCACGTGATTGAAAAAAGATGCTGTGGCCTCATAAATGTCATCTGTAGGGTAGTAAGTCTTGGAGCATTAGTAAAGGAACTGAGGTGAGATTGGAATCGAGGTCTCAACAACCTCATCTCGATCAACATTGGGAAGATTTACTAAAACTCTAGATTTTGTTACATGAATGTACAAATATGACCATTACATTATTAATAATATTAAACCAGTATTAAATTAAGATTGATGTTTAAGAATGATTTAACCATAAGTAAGTTAGAATAAGGATTAAAGATAAAGATGAAAATGAATTTGGTTTGTAAAAAGTATAATAGAGCTCCTAGAAATATAAATAAGGTGCCACTAGAAATTATTAGAAAATTTTAACCAATAGACAATTAGGTTAATTTAGAAGTAAAAGGTGAGTAAAGTATAAATATAATATAATAAAAATAAGTTAAAAATAGGCTAAAAATAATTAAACAAGATTGTGAATATAGATTAGGAATAAATATTAGGAGGGGATATTAATAAATATTGGAAGATATTAAAATGAATAATATAATTTTAGATATATAAAGTTAAAATATGTAGGTTAAATATTTAATGTTAAATTAGAATAAAATGTGAATATGTTAAAAATAAAATATATTAGAATTAAAAGTGAATATAAAAAATAATATTAGAATAGAATATAAAATTATAAAATATATTATATATAGATGATAAAAGAAAGTATTTTTTAAAAATAATATAAATGTAAAAATAACTGTAGTGATTAAGGATATTTATCTACGTATATATAAGTCAGTATCTATAGGTATGTTGATTAAAAAGAAACAATTTATATTATGAAATATGTATAATATGTGTTTACATACAAATATTCATGTATTTGTATTTACATTTATTATATATCTGAAGAAGGTTGCTGGAACAATAGAAACAGTTATGATAGTAAAATAAATATATAATGCATTGCAAAAAAAGTAAATAAAAAGTGATTGATATTAATATTGGACAAATTGGGTAATGCAATAAAGAAAGATTAGAATTGTAAGACATTTTTGGTAAATGAGATTTTAAAAATGTGTTGTAAATAATTTGACCTCGATTATTATAAATGCCACTTAAATGCTTCTTTATATATAACAAATGTCATTTTTATCTTTAAAAGTGATGTTAATAACCTCAAATTCATTCAAATAGAATAAGAAATTGATTTTTGTTTTTTCACTAGCTAAAATAAAAAAAAGTTGTGCCTTAAGAAGTTAAAATGAATAATTGTTTAAAAATGATTAATAATTAATTTTTAAATTTTTCTTCTAGCCATATTAAAAAATTTTCTGCAGCGGCAGTTTCTATTATGGATTCTTAATTTGCATGTATGCACGCACACATACAAGAGCAAATAAAAGAGGGAAAGAAGAAACATAAAAAACGCAAAAAAAAAAAAACAACAACAGAAAATTATGATAAATACTAAAAAAAAAGTAAATGAAAATGAAACACATATCTCAATATTTAAGAACTTTTTTTTAACAGTTGATGAAATATTATTATTGATGTTGGTACAGTAATAAAGAAATTTGCTGCTAAGCAAAATGTTTCCATTTTTGACAAGGGTTCCCAATATAAATCTTGCATTATGCAGGTCTGTAATAAATTGATACTAACTGCAGATAGCTTTTCCAAACTGACAAAAACAGAAGATCTTACTGAGCAATTCATTTAAAAAGTTATTGTAAAGAGTGAATTTATTGACTGAGACTATCACAAATGGGAATAATTTAAGATTAGGAGTGATGACCAGTCAATTCTTGTGACCATTCTGTTGTAATACCAAAAGCAAGTAATGAATTGTTTTTATCTTTAACAAAGTACATATCTTCAAACATCAGTAATGACATGTACATTCTTCACAAAGAGCTACCTGTGTTTCAAATTTGATCTAGGGTAGATTAAAAATTGTACTTAGATTACAAACAGACATAAGATTTTTCACTCAGATATCTGGCCATAGCTAGTTCAGAGAGTTCCTAACTTATTTATACTTTAACAACTGGTTTTATATTTCAATAAATGATGCACCTATTTGCTTTTTCTTTGAAACTATCTTGTATATCTAACAGATCTTTGTCAATGTTAGTTTCTAATCTATGTATAATAATACAGTAGATAATTTTACATGGATGTTGTATAAAAATGTGGTGTGGCAATTTGAATACTTTGATAAGATTTCAGTCTTTGATAAACAAATAAATATTGATTTCCTCTGAACCTTGGATAGTGACTAGTTTTTTTCATTATTAGTTGAAATAATTTGTTCACTTTTCTATTGGTTATCTCTTCATTATTGATTCGTTTACATTCCCTTAAAATATTAAATCAGGCAAACTCTTCATACAGTAGTGTCACACCATGCAAACCAGAGTAATTAATAATGGATGCCAGAAGGCTTGTGCATAAAATCTTTATCTATTACCTACTCATTCATTATCCCCAGACTAGATTCTAACTTGTAGCATTCATCAGTGAAAAGCTTTGGATATGAGTGCCCTGAACCTAGATCTTAGGGTCTAATGCAGCCCTCCAGCAGCCACGTTTTATTTCTACTTAACTACAAAACGATGACTCTAAAATTGAAAAAACTATAATATTTTCAATTGAAGCTGATCAGCTTATATAGTCATATAGGTCTTAAACTCAGTTCAATACCCATATATTTTGGTGTCTTTGGTTCTTTAATAACAATAGCCATCACTATTCTATTAGGCAGGATTGGTATTAAACCACTAAGCATCACATGATCACCATTTCTTATGTTTGCTCATAACAGTTATTAAAACAGGAATAAACTCTTAATACAGTAGTGCTACTCAGTGCAAGCCTTCTGAGATCCATTGATAACTCTAGTTTGCACTGAATGGTACTACTGCATGGATAGATTTCTCTGTTTTAATAAGAGTTATGAACAAGTATAAGAAATTGAGATCATGTGACATTTATCCTTAAAATATCTGAGCAGAATATAATTTTCTACACTCATACACACACACACGCACACACACATATATATATGATTGTAATAAAAAAAATTACAGTGGTGATAATGTATTTTATAAATAACTAAAATAAACAACAAAAGTCCTTTCTGCTAATTTCTTAACCTTCTTCAACTGAAAATCATATAAATTCAAATTTAGTGGAAGTAAATGCTTCATGTCATATTCCAGTTTCATGAATTTTAATGCTAACACATTTCCAAAATAAATAATGATATCCTATTTCTATTTATCAAAAGCAGACTCTTCAATTTTTCTTTCATTATGGTTTTATTTATTGTTTATACATGCATATAATGAATGATGCTTTTTTACTCTTTTCTCAAGACTATATGTTTATTCACCTATGTATAAGTCTTGCACAACATATCATTTGATATACAATATTAGTTTTTGTATCATAGGTATAATATTTCTTAAATTATTTACCAATCAATTAACATTAGATAAAACACAAAATGAATTTTTATAAGAATATCTATATTTTAAAAAGATTAGCTTGGGCATTTGAAACAAATGACACATATATCCATTTTTATCATTAACTTTTGTTTCTTCTAAAATAGTTTTTTTTTTTTTAATTGGCATTAAGTACAATAAATTTGTTTAATATTATATCCAACTTCAATCAGCTTCTTTGTAAATGTTTTATTATTTTGTGATTTATGATCTAAGACTTACCATCTTATGTGTAACTGGTGCTTTTAATTTTCGATATATTTATAGATACATTCTTTTTTTTTCAATGGTTTGATTAGCAATTTATAATTTAATAAAATATCTTTTGTAACTTACACATATATTATTTTAGAGAAACAGAAAGTTGATGATAAAAAATGTATATCTATTCTGTATGTTTCCAATGTTGAAGCTAAATTTTTTAAAAGTATACAGATAGATTTATATAACAATTCATTTTATGTTCCAGATAATGTTAATAGGTTAGTAAATAACTAAAAAAATATTATACCTTTTAAAAAAAATATTTTGAATCAAATTTTATGTAAATGCAAAGTGGTGAAACAAGTCATAGTTTTGAATATTGTTAAAAGTGCATAACTTCTTATGTAAATATATCAAAATTAATAAACAATAATGATTTAATAATGTCATCTATTTTCTTGGATCATAAAAAAATGAGATTTACTTTTAATTTCAATCTGGAAAATACTAAGATTCTTTATAATGTAACAGTCAGAATTGTCTATCTCGCTAACACACTGCAGAATTCAAACCCCAGACACGAAACTGAACATTCTAGGAGGGGTTGCCTTCTGGATATACTAAGTTCAAATCTAAAGTCCAAATTTCACAGTGCCATCTACGTGATAATGCATCTGATGCCACTACTAGTATAACCTTTGACCAGTGCCTGGTGTTCAGGGAGAAACAAAAGACTCTATACT
The DNA here is from genome assembly GCA_028023455.1 of Epiperipatus broadwayi. Lineage (NCBI taxonomy): Eukaryota > Metazoa > Onychophora > Udeonychophora > Euonychophora > Peripatidae > Epiperipatus > Epiperipatus broadwayi. The sequence continues at coordinate 12,191,210 of JAQFVV010000007.1, read as the reverse complement.
AAAAGAAGCTTGGGTGGCTAATTAACATCTATGGATTTACAAAAGAAATGCAGAAAATATATATACAGACTGAGACAGTGATAGGAATCAATAAAACAAGATATAAAATTTAGTTTTAAATAATTTCACAAAATTTATTTATATAAATTATATATATATAATGACACTACACTGTCTGCTTATATGAGACAGGGATGCGTATTAAATAATTGTGGGCATTATATGACAAAAGGGTTTTAAAGCAAAGTGATATATTCTATTCCTCAGGCTAATAGCATTACGATATTGTGCTTGATGAGATAGGAACATGTGTGAGGTGCTTTGAGCAATTATACAAGTCTAAGAAAATATTTGAAAAATTAAGTGTTCTAAAATATTTATTGATTTCAAGAATAGCACGGACAAAAGCTTACTAAGCAACAAAATGGGAAAGTGATCAAAGCATTTATTCAATAATAATAATAATGTTACATTGGGAGGTCAGTATTGCTGATAATGAATTTATTAAAGTTGGAGGGTATGACATGTTTAAGTCATGGATGCTTTGTAAAATAAATATAAAATAAAACAATAATGGAATATTTGGAATGATTACAGAGGGCATCTTGCCGCAAACCCATAGGAAAGTATTTTATGAACAGCCGAAACTTAGCGACTGGGTGACGATTGTGTTTAATTCCCAGGTGTGTCATTTATGGACACACTCTGCCTGGAAACTGCAATAAGCGAAGATAACGGACTTGGCCGTGTAAAAAATGCTTGGAAAAGTAAAACAAAGCGGTCTCAACAACCAATTCACTTACCAGAAATATGAGACTAGGGTATATAAAACATACTGAATGGGTTTTAGTTGGATTAAGAAAAATGCCCAATCAAATTCCCCGAAATTCATTTAAAAGGGTCTGCACATTCTCGACATCAATGATGAACTTTGTAATTAAAGTAGAACACGGTAATTAAAATAGGAAAATGCATGCTTGCGGGTTTGAAAATTAAGTATATTTATATACGCAATCGTGCATTAGGGGACACATTTAATCATTGACCTTGCACATACTCTCATATTAGATTAAAATCAATAACATGTAGATTTTAAACTATGTGATTATATTATATATTAAAGAAAAGAATCGCCCTCGAACGAGTGATTTGCAAGATAATAAAATTGGAAAATTATTTAGAAATTTAAAATATGCCTTCATAGCGGCGTCTTATTTTCATCAAAGGGAATAATTCACTCGGTCAAAGATGATTCTGACACATTATCATAATAAAATAACAGAAAGCTTAATCAATAGAAAATATTAACCCAACGATAGAGAGCAAAATGTTGAGTATATTTAAACACGTTAAAAAAATACATAATGAAGTTATGTGAAATATCAGAAAACAATTTAAAATCATTATAGCATGTTAGTTATCACAAGAGCTCTTGGGTTAATTTAGGGTTACCTCTGGAGAAGCATTTTAGGTAGATTGATGGTCAGCAGGTTTTTATATAATTTAACAGCAAAATCTGGAAATGTTCATATTTTTGGAAGCAGCAGCAGTTCCGGGGTTCCTTATGTGATAGCTTCCGATGGTCTGGAGCAGTGGCCAGCTATTCCGAGGGGACATAGCCATCTTGATGCCTCTACTCTGTCATGTCAAGGTTAGCAAATTATTAGAATAGAACTCAGAATGATTTCTCTTAGAAACATTAGTATCCAGAACAAAAGAAAACCCTCCTTTTTATAGTAGAAATGAACAATAGAACTGCCCTGGAGCATTACAAAAATATATCAGACTTATCAGCTGTAATTAAATCTATTCGAATGTCTAAAGGAATTCAACATTAATTAATTTCTTTTGTTTATTTCCCTGTCGACATTCGAATTACAAACTAGATTTAATTAAAAATTACTTTTATTAATTAAAGAAAACCTTAAGTGGATATCTGCTGTTTTTAGATAAACTTATATAATATTAACTAATTAAACTATTGTCCCTCATTTATTTTAACAGAAATATTTGGAATGACTTTTATTAAATTAAACGAAAATTATTTTACTTTTAAATTGCAATATTTGAATCTATTTACTAAATGAATATTTACTAATGAATTTTATTTTAAATCAAAATATGTTACGACGGTAATATATATTTGTAAATAGATTCAAACAAAATAACTTTAACAATTTATAATTTTGATATGTTTTAAAATGCATATCATAGTGTGTGCGCAATTACGACTTATATAACCTACTTTTTAATAAATCAAAATTATGTGAACATATCCACAATCCATAATCTTTTATTTATTTGGGAATGAGTTCTATATATAATACGAGCCCTGTGCTCGTGGTTTAAAATTAGGCATGATTTTCGGTATATAAGCATATTGCAGACACACTACGATAGATTGGGGTTCAAACTAAGGTATGAGGGTAGGAAATAGGTGAGAAAAGGTGAAATGAAGATCTGCAAAGCAGACCTTACTGTTTCAATAAGGAGAAAAACCATGAGATAAAAAATTAAGAAGACACTTTTGATAAAGAGAAGTAACATATCATTAATTAATAGATAATGTGCTAGCATTAAAATTCATGAATCTTGAGATATGATGTAATGACATTTACTTCTGCTTAATTTGAATTTAAATGGTTTATAGTTATGAAGATATCAAATTAACTGACAGTATTCTATTGTTTATTATAGTTATTTATAAAATATACTTTTATCATTATAATTCATTATTTGTATTAAAATTTTCATTATAATTAATATTTTATTAAGACATTTTATTATATATGTATATATTGAATTTGGAGAGTCTATCATTCTGCAGTAGATCAATAATGATTGAAAATTATATATATTATTTAAAGTTTTCATGGTTATATGATGTAAATAAAGTAACAGTGTATTATTTGTATTAATTCCCAATGTTTTAATGAAATAGCATTGTCAAGATTGAGTTTTTAAAGAAAAACTGTTAGATCTCAAGTAGTAACAAGAATGAGTATGAAGTAAAGAATGGGATTGAGCTTCAAGTAGTTGAATGTTTATTTTCTTTAGTTTCACAATGGACAGATGCTATTTTTCCAGGACATAAAGAATTAATACTAAATAATACATGGTTTGATCCCCAAAATACTCTATTTACATATATCACATATATAGTCAATACAAAACTTTTAAATTCAACTGAGTCTTAAATATAGAGAATAACATATGCAAAAAGCAAATGATTGCTAAGATGCATTTTGGAAGAACCTGACATTATCTGTTGACCCAGAATTCTGCCCACACTTGTCATCATAATAATGAAGATGTGTGAACAAAGAGCTAGCCCAGTAGATGAAGTTCTACAGAAATGCATTATGGTAATTGTTTGCCTTTTTTATTAGGAGTAGGTTGAATTTATATACAGAATGTATTACACATAATCTTGAAAAAGTGATAAAGGTTAAGTGAATATTTTTTATGCTTGGATCTAGTAAGTGATATATTAATTTTTAACTAAGCTTAAAGTTTATACCTGGGCTAATAATCTATATTCTAATTTACAATTGTTTCTCCAATAATCTTTAGGCATGTTCTCTGAAATAAATATGAAGATATTTAAAATTGAAAAAATGGAAATAGTATGCTTTAAAAAATACTAATGCCTTTATTTTTCAGAAGTTTATAAGAAATTCAAGTATCAGAACTGTGAGCTTCAGAATTGATCCTGGACCTTCCCAATCCCAAAATGGATGCTATACCAACTGCAAGATAGACAACATTAAGACAATTTAAAGCAGAAAATCCACTTTACTTTAAAATTTTATTTATTATTAAAAAACAATTGGAGTATAAATAGTAATATTATCTGCAAGACACAAATATAAATGTAACCATTATTTTTCTATCACAATTGCCAGATCAGTTCTCAATTTGAGCTAAGGATAATGCTTTCATATAGATAATCTGGCCATTAATTCAATTTTTAAAAAAAATCAAAGTGAAAAATACAATCACACAGGAAAAACATAAAAATGAACAGCGCAGATCACCTGGTGCACCAATGTTATTTTTTTTTATAATTTTAAATTCTTTTAAAACATTTTCACCTCAGAACTTTTTAATTAATTCACTGCCTAGTTCCCTATTGTCAATCCCTTAGTGGAAGTTTCCGATATATTAAGACATTTTATTTTTACAATTAAACCTTTATTTTGTATCATATTTTGCTAATCATTACATTATTTATTACAAATATAATTTTATAAATGAAAAACATTCTATAAGATAATAGTCCAATTTTGCTTATATGGGGGGGGGGCTACTAAAATGAAATATACGATGATAGCAATATTTTCTTTTCCTTATTATAATATTGCTGTATTGTTGACTTTAAAAAAATATTATATAAAATATTTTTTTATTTAAACTCAGTTTTTAACATCTGAATAAATTATTATTCAGATGTCATAAAGCAATAAAATTTTGTTATATTTCAAATTACACCCATATTTATTAAAATATCAGGAAATGTTTTACACTAGTGTTTAATAACTTTGCAGTGAAGCTGAATTTTCACTTCATTGTAATTATAGTTTCATTTGTCTTAATTCTTCTTAGAAATAAACCTTCTCAAATAACTAATTGTAATCATGAATTTTTTGGATTTTAAATAAGTATTTTACAAATATGTTGCATAAATAATCATAAATAGGCAAATAAATGATGAAAAATATACATTTTTTTTTTTATTTTCAAAGGAAAAAAGATTGCAGATAGTTTTACCATTGCTCACAAAGCTGAATAGAAAGAATCTACCAATCAATGGCACTATAACATCCTTTCTATCATGATGCTAACAATCCATGGTATTGTTAGAATTTTTAAATTGATGTGATGTGACATGATGTATTGCGACTTCTCCTTATATGGAGTCAGGAATCTCTCAGCATCTATGCCCAGAGAAATATGTTAGCCATTTTAACTTCTTTTTCCATTCCCCAGTCTATGTTTTCCCATATTCTTCTATATTTTGCTCCACCCCATTTCCACAACATAGCCTTTATATCTAAATCCCTCATATCTTTTCACAAATTCTGCATAAAAACTTAATCACTTTGTTTATCATTATTCTTCCACAACATCATTATTTGTACCCTTTCTGCTTTCAGGCATTTACATTTAATTAACAGATGCCTAATATTTTTTAAGCCTTCCTTACACAACTTGCAGACTAAATCATAGACATTTTCCATTTATGTGTATATTTCTTTGTGATACGATGTGATCCACTGTGACTTCTCCCTATATGGAGTCAGGAATCTCTCAGCAACTGTGCCCAGAGAAATCTGTTAGCCATTTTACCTTCCCTTTCCATTACCCACCCTAAGTTTTCCCATATCCTTCTACATCTTATTTCCACAACATAAACTTTGTCAACTCCATGGCCTTTAAATCTAACTCCCCTTATCTTTTCCCAAACCCAGCATAAAACCAATAACACACTTCCTGTATAATCACTTTGTTTATATTTACATAACTTCATTATTTGTATCCTTTCTGCTTTCAAACATTTACATTCAATTAACAGATGCCTAATGATTTTCATGCCTTTCTTATACAAATTGCAGACTGATATATGTATGCCAGTGACACCTAAATTTTTTTTTAAAAACTAATTAATCCATATAAGTTTTTGTTTCAGTTTCTGTCATTAAAAGAATGTAAAACCAACAAAAAAAATTGCAAAAAAAGCTGAAAGTGACAGAAGTATCATTCAAATACAGTGAAGAAATTCAATGGGTAATGAAGATCATAAGGATGAATAAAAGAAAAGTACCTATTTGTAATAATTAAAAAATACTGCAAAAGGATGTTTAGTTAAATTATAATTTATAGTGTAATAAATTATTAATAAATAAACTCTAATGATTTTATTAGATTATGCCATCAATGTGAGTGCATCCAAATAGTGTCACACTTGTAAAATGAATTTTAATTGTTACATATAAAGAAAGATAAATGGATAGATAGTTAGGTAAATGGATTGATAGATAACAGGGCAGTTGTTAGATAAGTAGAAAGATGAATAGGTAGATATAAATACATGAATGGCTTAGAATATTATTGCTTCTAAACTGATATCTGACAGATTCAATGAACCCACAAAACAAATAAATTAGCAATTCCTTTTAATACAAAAAATATATTAAACAGTTAGATGAATTTAACTTTGCAAATTATTTTCTATCTGTTTAATTTGGTTCTACTAAATCTGTGGACTGAATTAGTTCAATTTCACCATAGTTGATAGGTAATGGCTATAATGTAAAATCAGTGACAATATTTGATTTTTTATTTTTTCATTCTAAGTAGATTTAATTCAAAAAATATAATTAATGATCCTCAGGCACAGACCTCTGTACACAACATATACACAGATAAGTAAGCAAAGCCTTTGAACAGTAATATTTGAAAGAAAAGTTCCTCCATTAGCTTCCTCTAGATAAACAGGGAAAAAAGTGTTTGAGTGATTTCTGTCTTTGATCTATCCCCTAGAGCTAAATATCCATGAAACATGATATTAGGTTTGTCATGAACCATCAATCTCCAACAAAAGATATCACACCTGGGTAGAACCTAAAAATATTTTTAAGTATATCTGACTTAAATTTGAATCAAATTTGTAGGGATAGCAGGAGGGTATGCTATTGTAAGATTCTTCCCACAAAATAACACATTTATGTATATTTGGTGGTGAAAATCATATGAAAATAAAATGTATGTACTTGAAGTATTTTTTTTATCTATTTGATATTTTTCATATTAAAGAATCTGTAATTGGGTAAGTGTAGTTCCTGGTCTAGGTCAAGGAAACAAATTATTTCAATGTAGGAATTTACAAAACAATGGGAAAACTAGTCAGTATTACATATTCTAATGTACCATCCTTAAATAATAATAGTAATTGAATGGGTAACTGCTCATGAGATCATATAAATTTCAAGCAGTGAAAATGACAAAGCTGGGTCATGATCTATGAGTCTTGAACTCCAGAGGTCACTATTATATTATGTCATTCAATCACAGAAGGCAATATCTTTAAACAGTTAACATTCAAAAAGAATCTCTAAAATCACAACATTTACCATATTTACTCTGCTATATCTTAGGTGCCATTTCTCTTTTAATGCCTCTTATCCTAAACTACTGTCATTTCTCTTCAATAGTAATAATATGATTTTGTTGATTGGGAATCTCTAGGAAGTTGAGTGGTGGAAATTGTCAGAACTGGAATCCATATGAGGACTTTATGAATCATAGTGTAAACAGTTTACAGACCACTTTTTTTTTTTTAATAAAATCAGTGCTTAAATTAGGGATCAAACACTACCTTTCAAACATTTACACATCTAGACAGACTCTTTTTCTTTGTCTGCAAAATTGAATGCTATATGTTACCAGACCTGGAATCCTATTGAAGACCTTATGATCCAATGTAAACACTACCACTACACCAAAAAGTCAATGTTTAAATTAGGGATCAAAAACTACCAACTTCCAGACATTTATGCATCTACACGGAGTCTTTGTCTGCAAGATGGCAACCAAAAATAAATAAAATAACTGTTATCATTATTATATAATACTTATAAGATAACTTTGTTAAATTATATGTAAGAAATTTGCATATATATATATATGCTTTATGACGTACCTATGTTTAAAATAAATAAAGCTTCCAGTTTTTAGTTGAGCGTAAAGGATTTTCGGTACCGAGCACCACATTTCTTTCCATAGGATTGGTAATAAATAAATTTTTAACCCTTCACAATGTCTAATTTTGTCTATAGAAGTAATTGTTTTCTATATACACACATGAAATTGACAGTCTCAGTTTCTGATTATACGTATTTGTTTATGTGACCATTTGTTTTCAAACCATACGTTAGATATTATAAATAATTATATTTTGAAAGCAAACGAAAAAATAAACTATCCTTTTTTTTATTTTACCTAAACAATTTAAAAGTTTATGTTTATCTTTCTTTGTCTTTTAAATTTATTTCAGCAGTAAAAACTTTTAAAGATTTAAAATTTGTTCATGAATGCAAAGCTAATCAATAGATTGAGGCTGGATGGGGGGGGGGGGCTTAGTGTTTCATTAAAGAATGATCGGATTAATGCACATCATTATATTTTTCGTGTTTGAGACTGATTCCTTAGATAGTGTCTTGTTTACTTTTACCATGATGATGAATACTTCTTAAAAAGCCATTAATGAATGTCTGCAGAGCCTCAGAAAGATGGCCATATCCTCTTCTAGTTAAGTCAATTTGCTTGGTCAGCCAGCAGTTTAGGAAATCCTATTATTGATCTTTTAAGACTTTGTCTGACCTTGGCACTGGGCACAGCCAACCAATGAGCAATCTCTTTGTCAAGAATGAAGTTTGTAATACTTACTAATTCACCTGGTTCAATCTTTAATTTAGTGTGAAAATCAATAAAAATCTTTGTGTGTGTTTTAAAGAATGAGAAAGAAAGTTTATTGGTTTAAAATATTTGCTTAAGTTTTGAACTTCGAAAATTCATTATCTTTTAATAATAAAAAATTAAGAAAGAAAAAATATTTCCATTTAAATATATTTACAGTTTAGTTTAAGGTACACACATAGTCTTACTTTTATTGTTAGTGTTATTTTATATAATGTATATCGTAGTTCAAAGAAAATCTGTAGGTGTTTTTTTTTTTTCAATTATTGTATAAATAATGTCTTAGTTATCTGGAAACTAGATTAACTCTCTGAACCATAGCTGTGTTCCGTGGGATCTCAACTAGTTTGCAAGTCAATGCTAACAGAGATAATGGTTGTTTTTGTCAAAGATTACCTCTGAATCATCATGAAAATTTCTAGAGAGAAAAATTTAAAAATTAATAATAGTAATATTGTCAAGTGTTTATGTGATATTTAATTATATATGTAAATCTATGTAAACAAAGGAAGTAAATCACCCTCAACCATATTATGACTTAAGAGCACCCTAAATGTTGAACAAAGAAATCAAGAATAGAATGAATCCATCGATTCTTGGTAGCTCTGATGTTCATAAGCATACCTTTGTCAACATCAGAGCTACTAAGAACTGGTGAATTATTTTTTATTCTTGATTCCTTTATTCAACATTTAGAGTATTCTTAAGTTGTAGTATTCGGTGAGGGTCATTTATATACATTGAGCTATGTTTTATTTAAAGCATATATATAATCAAAACTACTCCAAATTCACAACTCAACTAGACAAGCCAAAAAATAAACTCTAAAATACGACCAATGGTTTAATGTATAATAATACTAATAAATAAAAATAATGAAATTAAAATGTCATAGATTGCATAAATATATTTTTTTATTCATTTCCTCTATTTTATATTTTTAGTAAAAACAAAACCAAAACTCACACATAAACATGTGTGAAATTGTAAATAACCCATAAGTAATCTCACCCATCTAACATGACATCAAAGAAAATCTTTTTTTTTTCAATATTGGATACTTTTTCTGATACAGTTTATTTTATCTTCACACTAAACACTTTCTCTTATGTTGTTTTCACTTTTTCCACACTTTTTCTTAGTGTCTTTCAGCATAAAATGCATGAATTCTCTGTCTCTCTGCATTTACTATAAAAATGGATTATAATTGCATACACTGACAGTTTTGTTTCAAATCTTTCTTTACAAACTCTTCAGATGGTGAGAACGAACAATACAGAACAAGTTCTACAAATTGAGACTCACATTGAAAGTAGATATGCATAAAATGTTCTAAAAAATAGTGGTTGTTTAGACATATTTATATATGGATGGTCCACAATCACAAAAAAGTAAAAGCTTATCAAACTGACATATCTTGCGCAATATAGTTAGGTCACTATGCTTTTCAGATTGAGCATAAAATATGATAGAATCTGAATTCTTACATTTATAATGTCATTATTCTATAATGCTTTAATTCTTACATTGTCTCATCTAGAATTTTAACTAAACAAAAATCAATGCTTTAATTCAAAGTCTAAAATATTATATAGGAAACAGATTACTACAATGTTAAATATGAGAATGAAATTTTATTGAACTGAATATCTTCAAACTCTACATTAAATTGATGTCTTATTTTTCCCAAGGTAAATATATGTCATTCTCAGCTTGTAATATTATAAATGTATTATTCCTATAAATCTAAATCTAGTATTATTAAGCACTGAAATAATTGTAATTGTACAGAAGGAAATCAAACACCAGACATGATCTCTTTATATATATATATATATAAAGAGATCATGTCTAGGAAATCAAACACCAGACATGATCTCTTTATATATATATGATTACAATTATTTCAGCACTTAATAATAATAGATTTACATTTATTCATAATTAATATATGTTTAATTACAGATTCTGTCTCTCACCAGTGATAGAATATCTAAATTTGCACAAGATAATTGTCAATTTGAACACCTGGCATATAATAGATTCATATCCTAAGTTCAGCACAGTCAGAATTGGTTGGCTTATATAAGAATATACTTTAAGCATAAGTGAATTCACCTATGCCTCTATTACTGATGGGTGAATGCATGAAGATTTTTAATATACATTTATAAATGGCACATGACTGGAGGGGGATTTCTGTCTCTATGATTAAATTGATATTTCATAACATTTTACTGTAATTAAGTCAACATTAAATTTTCAAAATGTAATTTTTGTATACATGGATTTCAATTTTAATATATTTTTTATTCAAAATATAATTATTTTTTAAATAAATTTATTATTAGAATTTTCTTTTCACCTAATAAGACTGAAGAATATGTAAACGTTATGAATTTATTTAAGGAAATAAAAAAAATGTGAATAATATATATATATATTTAACCATTGCCATAAATTTAAAGCTTTCTAAAAGCATCATATAATTAAAAAAATTAATGTATTTTATATTTACCTAATAAAAGCACTTTTCAAATTTTTGAAAACAAACCTAGGACAAAATCTTGACAAACATTTTTGTTCAACATATAAAATGTGAATAATGTTTTCCTGAAGATTTATAATGATGCTATTTTGGTTGTCTTTATATATTTGGTTATTTCCACTATCTAGTAATGGGTATTGAAGATCTTTAGAAAAATTTAATTTTATTTAAATTTCAAAGTTAATTCAACTATGTGCTATTACTAACAATTGAATGTACTTTGAGAATTTAAACAAAGTTAAAATTTTCTAAAGACATTCAATACTCAATACTAGATCATGGAAATAGTCTAATATATAAATACAAAATGTGAATAAGTATTATCAATTTCTGCAAACTGAGTTCTGCAATTTAAATTTTGAATACAAGCTTTATATTTTAGTAATAAGTCCTACCACTGTTTAATAAAACAAATAGTTAAAAAAAGTCGTATAAAATTAAGTATTTACAACAAAATTGCAATGCAAATAACAGCATATGGATTGTTCAAATGCCATATGAGGCTTAATACAATTAGCAAATGTGACCAGAAATAAAAAGTTAAGATAAATTAAATGACTATGAGATGATTCAATCTAAAGAAATAATAAAGTCAATTAAAAGCAGAGTTTTAAAATATTCTGTAATGTACTGGTAGAAAATAAGATACATGGAATGTATGAACTTTTCTTGATATAAACGTTTCAATAATTTATTGGGGATTAATCAAAATCAGTGTAATTAATCTTAATAAAGTTAATTTTAGATAATAATGGAAGAATAATTGAATTAGAAGATGGTTTCAAAAATCTATATTAAAAGACCAGAAAGTAAGCTTCAATTTGCTATTATTTTATTTTTGAGATTCCTCATTCCTAATAATATTAGAAACCGTTTAACTGCATTATTACACAATACCTTTAAATAGCCAAACATGTTTTTTTTTAAACTTAAAAGAGAATGTGATATGAGCTAAAAGACATAGATTTAATATTAGTAGAAATAATATTAAGATCGTGAATTCCAACTGTCATCTTTTTTGTAGCACTATTTAAATACCATTAACCATTTTATATAGAAAAATAAAATTACTTTAGGAGAACACTGATGTATCCACTGTTAAATTATGGCAAAGTATAAATTATGCTACTGTTACACAACAGACTATATAAGAAGTTGATGTAATATGATTATTTACAAGGGTTGTTCAACAGACAATACATAAGTACACTCAAAGACCAAAATATTAGTTGCACCACAAATGTTGCTTTTCCATTTAAAAATACAATAAGATAAAATATTTAAACTGATACTCATTTTTGATCTGATTGTTAGACAATAAATTGCAGAACATTTTTTCATCATTAGCTAATAGACCATTTGAAATTTTTAATATTAAACCAATAAAGCAAATTATTTATATAACATTTAAAATATTTAAAAACATTTTTATATTATTGTTTGAATTAGGAAGAATGGTACAATCATCAGTATATTGTAAATCTAGAAACCAATAAAATAAAATGCATGGGTTTTTCTTATAATCTAATGTGATATTTGGACATATATTTGATGTTATCTTATATGTTGTTGCTTCCCAATGCTACCTATAAAATATTTCAAAGACTACATTAACGTTTAAACCATGTTTTCATTTCAAAGCATCAGATTCTCTGCTTCTGTGCAGCAGCTGAATAATAATATAAATACATTTTTATCCAATACCAAATATTTATGTTTAATCCCAAACACAAAATCATATTTTATTGATCATTTTCTGTGCAATATATCAGTAGTGTAGTATAATGGTGCTTAAGAAACTTTACCTTATAATCAGTCTCATATGGTTATGTGTAAACTTTCTTTACAAGTTTTGCTTTCAGTGAAGGATAAAAACTGGAAACAATATATTTACACAATCAAACAAAATCTGTTGTTGTCAGTATCATAAAGGAAATCTAAGACAAATGAGCTTAAGATATCACTGATTAGAAAGTTAATGTTCTTAGACCCCAAGCATTTGTGAGAGTTCTTATAAACACTCAGAGATTTTTAATTGTTCTATACTTTACATTATTTAATATAGGTAACATTAATTTCAAGATCAGTGATACCTTTTTAGATCACAATTCAGGGACAAATAGCAATCATTACATGTATATATTAAATAATGTGTAACGCTATACTGGTAAATTATTCTTCAAGTTTATATAACATTATAATACTAAACAAAATTTTTTTTTACTCAAATTCTTTTATAACCATGGTTTCATCTATTAACAAATAGACCTTTCAAACTTGAAAAGATCTATTTGCTCATAGATGAAACCATGGATGTGGAAGAATTTTAATAAAATGTTATTGTTTGGTTAGTATTGGAATCTTATATCAATTTCTATGTTATATATGTATAATAAAAAATAGAAATAAAATTATATCCATGTAAACAGAGATAACATTTTGCCTCTTGATGTTGCCAGGAAACTATCAATTAGTAATAATTGATAGTTTAATGGAGAAAACTTGGTTAGCCTTGGGATAATTGTTAATTAGTAGTAATTTATAGTTTCCTAGGAAGCATCAAAGTTTAAAAGTTATCTCTGTTTTCATGGTTATAATCTCCTTATATCTTATTTATTATAACAATTCATGAAAATATTTACTTCAACATATATAAGTACAGGAAATCAGTCAACACTTCAACAATATCAATAACAATCTCAATCTGTTGTCAAGATAACCTCCTTTAAACAATAAATATATATTACATTATGCCAGGCCTCATTATTAAACAAATCAAAAGAATAGTAACAATTTGTTATCAAGCCAACACTATAATTAGACAATAAATAGATTTACTCCTTAAATTACTATCACTTTGACAATAGATTGCTGATAGATAATTTGATTAAATATAAGGATTGGTGTGATATAATTTATATAGGTAGTAAGGTATTTTTTAACAGTTATGGTTTATTATATATATATGTTATTAAAGAAAAACCATATATTATCGAAAATGACTATAAGCATATTATGTTATTTGTATCAAAATTGTTGGAGAAATACCAAAGTTTGATGTAGTGGTAGGAAGATGTTCTCAAAATCCAAAGATTTTTAAATCAATTTTTGAAAATAAAAAATCTAAATTCTTTGATTGTATAACATTATTGTAGTCAACCTCCACCATGAGTACTTGTATATAACATGTCTGTCAGCAAAAATAACCATATATTATTTAGTGGAGAAATTAGACAGTAAAAAACTATACCCAAATAATACAACAGGATTATTTTGGTAGCATATGGTGACAATTTGTAATTACTATTTACTTAATACAATTTATTCTAATCAATATTTTAAGCCAATAAATATCACATGACCACCTTCTCTTATGCTTGGGTATAACTGTTGTTAGAACAGGCAAAACTCACTATATATATATATATATATATTGCCACACACACCAAACTAGAGTAATCAATGGATGTCAGAAGGCTTGTGCATAAAATCCCCATCTAGTGCCTACTCATACAACATCCCCAGACTAGTTTATGGCTTATGGCCTTTGTCAGTGAGGAGGCATGGCTCTGAAAGCACTGCACCTAGATCTTAGGATCTAATGCAACCCTCCAGCAACCACCTTTTATCTCCATTTAACTACAAAACTATGAGTCTTAAACTGAAAACACCTTAATGTTTTTAATTCAAGCCCATTAGCTTATATAGTCTTATGGGTCTGAACCCAGTTCAGTATCCATACATTTTGGTGTCTTTGGTTCTTTAATAACCATAGACACCACTATCCTATTAAGCAGGATTGGTTTTAAGCCAATAAACATCACATGACCACCCCATCTTATGCTTGTTATAACTGTTGTTAAGGCCATAATCCAGAAATTAGTCTGGACATATTGGATGAGTAATCACTAGATGGGGATTTTATGCACAGGCCTTCTGGCATCCATTGATTACTTTAGCTTGGTGTGTGTGGCAATATATATAATAAGTTTTGTCTGTTTTAATCTCAATGTTTTGTTATATTATAAATTTAAAATACTTATATGACATTGGGATGCAAATGTAATGTATAGGGAATATGCAAAAATGTTATATACAAGTTGTAAAGAAGGTCTAAAAAGAGGTTTGCTTTTGATCCCACAATTGGTATTGTTATTTGTATATACAAGTCAGTTTCTTCATCCTTTTCAAACATTTTTCATTCCATGCAGGCAGAAGATCTCTCCAAGTTTAATCCAGTTTCTGTGATTATCCCATTATCAAACTTTCTTATTTCATCATCCACCCCACATTCATCCATCCTATATATAATCTTTTCCTAGAACTTTTATAATCCCTTGAGATTTAATTTAACACTTTAACTATCCATCTAGTATCATCTCTTGTATCAATACATCCAGAATAGCTTCATATATGTCCCTTAATTAACTCAATGAAGTCTTCAGTCATACCTGTTACTCTCACCCATGTTGATTTCCTTGCTATCATCAATGCACATCTTTCCATACTTTGTTAAATGATTTGATATTTCTGCACAGCTGTTCTATTAAGTATCAAGTCTCATCCATAACTAAGAACTAAAACTCATCTATTGAAAAACTACTTATTCAAACACATATAACACACATATTTTTTCTAATATCAAGTTATTTACATTAAAAGCAATCCATTCAAGTTTAATTTTATAATTAATTTTATTTATTATGTTTCAATCTATATTAATAATCTGAATAAAATACTTGAAGTTAACTTTTTCTAATTCATAATTATCCATCTTAATATTCTTCTTTTGAGAAAATCCATTCAACATTATTTGAGTCTTTTAGCATTTATGTTTAATCCCATTTTCTTACTTTCATCTAATAACTCTCACAACCTTTCTTGAAACTATGATGCATTATTTACACAAATATGATTAGATAATCTCCATTTATTTTTACTTCCTAACTTTCCATTTTAATCCTTAAGAACTGTTGTAGGATGTTTTGGAGTTAAAACAGGCAAAACTCACTATATGTATTGCCACTCACTGCAATCTAGAGTAATCAGTGGATGCCAGAAGGCTTGTGCATAAAATCCCCATCTAGTGTCTACTCATCCAATATCCCCAGACTATGTTTTTGGCTTGTGGCCTTCATCAGTGAGGAGCCTTGGATCTGAGAGCACTGCACCTAGATTTTAGAATCTAATGCATCCATTGATTACTCTAGTTTGCAGTGAGTGACAATACATATAGTGAGTTTTTCCTGTTTTAGTAACAGTAATAAGCAAGCATAAGAAATGGTGATCATGCAAAGTTTTGGAGTTATAGGATCATCCTCATATATATTCTTCCAATATTAATTTTTGTTATGTATGTATTAATCTGGCACTGATGAATGTTGCTGACACAAACAAATGAGTATATAAAAACTGAATGAGACATGTTTACAATCCTCTAAAATAGAAATGAATTAAATTTGTATATGAATAGTAGATAATACTCTAATGGGGAGAAAGTAATTAGTCAAAATGTTTGTTTTGCCTATCATTTTATGATTTATACTATATTGTAATGTCATGAAAGGATGCTGACATGAGTAATCAATCATCTGGCAAAAGTCACACCTAAACAGGATTAATTGGCCAGCTTTACTTTTTACAAAGTAAATGTGCATAGTATTTTTTTACAAAAGTAAATGATTAAGATTTGGGAACTGCTCACTTCTGAGGATGATCCCTTAGAGGTCATTGTTTTTGAAATTGATTGATTGATTATGTTTGCCAGAAACTCCTGTATAGATGTTATTTTCCAAGATTGCAAGATTAGAAACTTATTGCCAGACTAATAAATAAGTGGCAACTGAGTGCTGGACTATTTTCTTAGGATCCTTATGTATATTAATCATTGCTGTTGCATTTTGATACTGGTTCCAATGTTTTAATCACTTTAGATATGCTTATATAATCAAATATCTATTCATAATCTACTAGAGCATAAAGGCAACTCATATTCATAGTTCTTTTTTTAAACTTCTTACTATGTTTGAATGTCATCCACTGTGCTAAAAGTACTTATAAATACATCTTGTTCTTCTGGCTGATTAAAATCCAAAGTTAGTTATAGAAAAGTTATGTAATTACCTTGATAAAATCTTTGTATATAAATTTGCTTTACTTAAATTGATCTTACAATAACCGATACTATAATCTTACAATAACCGATGCCATAATCACTATACATAAATTCGTTTTAATTATTAAAGATCTGCTTTATGACATTGAAACTCACGTGCATATATATATAATGAATATTAATGTTGCTTGTACGCGTAGTAAACTCTCAAAAGATTTTAATTGTATGAAGTATGTTTATTGACACGGTAATACCGTTATTATGTATGTGTGAGTATCCTGTGCTGAAATTAATATTAAAATACGAATACTGTAATCATTTTACAAAAATACGTTTTAAATTTCAATCTTTAAAATAATTTTACAATAAAAAGTTAAATAAAAGCTAGTGTACATAAAAAATATACATATTATATTAAAATTGATTGATAAATCAATGGTAGAATGAAAATTTGCATTAAGATTACAAGTCATAAAGCTAATTAACTAAAATAAAAATAAAAATTCTTAATATTGTATTTTTAATCAATTGTCATAAAAATGGAAATGTTTTTACTGTGATTTTATCGACCTTATTTTGCAATTTTTTTCCCCCTCTTTTATATTAAAACCACTTAAACATTTTTATTTTCATTTCCTTTTTTTTCCTTTATGTTTTGTTTTCCAGTTTTCTAAAAGAAAACGCAAATGTAACTGGTTTAAATCATTTTTAACCCTTTATGAAACATTTAGTACATACGTGACAGATTGTAAAAGCTTTTGCAACGAACTGTATATATCAGTGCTTGTATGCAATCATGGCAAACCCAAACTCGTATAAAACAATTACATATTTATTAAGACCAAAATGGTATCAATAAATAATATAATGTCACTATACAACAATTAAAGCAAGGGCCTTCAAGTACCCTCCCTTCTAGGTTTACCTAACCTTTCCACCTGTATCATGGTAAATTGCCTCATGTCATGTTTAATATCTAGCAGCTTTCAGTTCAACATGAATTTGCCTCTCTGATTTGAAGCCAATATAAGAAGTCAATAATCTATTATTGCCTGGCATGACTTTCAAAGGATTTCTATTTTAAATTTAGATCGCTTTCACTAATGGTAATAGGTGCATTCATTAAACATTTTTACCTATTGAGCTATTTTTATCATTGGTTAGTTTATCTGTCCCATCAATTCATGGATTAATTTTATCTGTCCATCAATCCATTGTTTATTCTTGCTGAATCTGGGGAAAGTGTAATGTTTGAAGATAAGTTGAGTCATAACATATGTAAACATACTGATTTTGAATGTAAGTTCGATAAAATCATGAGGGATTATATTTTATTTATAATTATGCAACAAGAACATAAATTCAATTAATTGTATGCTCACATTTGTATATAAATAAGGGAATTAAATGCCAAAGAAGTTTGATCTTGCTTTCTGTATCTGAGGAAGCCATCTTTAAAGATATGTTGCATTGTTTCTTATTTATGATTATTTATTTACCAGTTTCATCTTCACTAGTGTTACCTAGTGACCTCCTTCCAAATCAGAGGAGTGCTGTTGCTAATCTAGCATCTATTGATATATTGATTTATTAAACTTCACTCAACTTTTCTATAAAATATATATGTTTTATAGAAGTAGATGTAAGACTGCCTTCTCCATTACTTATTGATAGTGAATGTCCTTTCAATCCTAGTAATTTCTTATTAACTTCATTTCTAATTTTGTTGCAAACAACCTTCACTTATGAAGGTTTTTTCTTTATTTATAACCTAGGGCTATTTTGGGTAGCATGAATGTTCTGGAAATTTTTGTCTGATCTAGAATATAAAAATAAAATTAAAAATAATATAAATTTTATATTTATTTTTATGATTACATAAAGCATCAAAATACAATGCACTCAATTTATATAAATAAAATAAATCTATCCATTAAAGGTAACAAAAATGGATGAATAGATAGTAGGTAGGAACTAGTCCTTACTTTGAAAAAGATTGGCTATTAAAAATACACCGAGCTATCACCATGGATATTGGATCAGTTGTTTGATACCTTTCACTCACATGATGGACACAGATTGTTTATAAAGTTTATGCACATTAACAGAAGATTGTTTGAGATTCTATGTGTGTGAATGGTTGTGGTATAATCAATTTGAGATGAAGAATGAATTGATAAAACCCAAAATCTTGAAAATATATCTGCAGTGCCACAGTTATTCAACCCCATCAAGATTTTATTGGAATCCAGTCCCTAACTTGTAAAAAAATATTGTGTATTGGTAAAATATTGAGCTGAACAGGTGGGACTCAAGTAATGACATTTTTAACTCACTTTACAAGCAAATATTATTTGTATAATATGGTGAGAAGCAGTAATATCATGTTAGCCAATAGTGATTTGTCCTGATATGGAATAGGCAAGACAGGAGTATATTCAAAATGTTAATTATAAGTATAACTACTAAACTATTTTTTTTGGTTCAAATTGGTCTTCTTTAATTCTAATGATATTAAAAACTGGAAGTAGTTCATTTATTTTATTTGAAAAAGTTTTCTTCAAATTAGGCTTAGAACTTTAAAAAAATTTCTAAACTTTAAAAGGCTCCAAATATAGTAATCTATAATAAAACCTAAATGAAAAAAATCATTCTTTAATCAAAATTATTAACAGCAGACTAATTAATTTGCAGACTCCATCAAACATTTCCATATTATGAAATACATACTTTTAAATCCTTTTCTTTTTATTTCTAATTTTAACTGGTATTATACTAGCAATATATTATTTTCATCATACAGATCTTGCATTTAAATCAATTATTTATATTTGTTGATGTGTTGAACACCATTGATTAATTTCATTTTTTCATAGAATTGCAGTTTCATTTTTTTAATTGTTTACATTTTTATATTTGGCCAATGTGGAATGTATAATGGTTCTTATAAATTATTCTCTATACAAAATGTTGAAATTATTCTATTAATTTTAGTAATAATAATAGACTTCATAGAATTTGTTGTTCCAAGTGGACAAGTATTATATCACCATTTCTAACAGCAATTATGGATCAATTATAATAAAAAAAATTGCAAAAATAAATAAGATTATGCCAATAATCCCTCAGCATATATTAAATCCGTATACTGAAGAAAAACTTCCAGATATATAAAATGGTTTAAAAACAAAGTCAAAAACAAAATAAAGAAAGTTTAAAATATGAAAGGAATATTAGAAGTATTGATTACATGGCATTCCTTGATTAAAACCATTATGTTTTATTAGATATTGTTTTAATTCTTTTGCTTTTTCCTTTCTTTACTGATTAATTCTTGAATAATATTTGAACAAATACATTTTTCTTTCTACACATTTTGCAATGCAACAATTTTATTCTTGTCTTGATAAAATCTTTTTACACTTTCAACTGTCTAGCAGTTTTTTTCAGAGCTACAGCATATAAATATATATCAATGCATAGCATATACAAGCCTATCACATTATTTTTATAAGAAATTTTTATATAGGGGTAGAAATTTCTGTTGTAGGAGAATGTGGTGGCAAAATCGATTCAAGGTTATTCATAACTCTTAAAATACAATGAGATCAGCCAGATCAAAATAAATTGTAGAATCAGTATGGAGGCAGAAACATCAATATATTTAGATATAATAATGATATCAATTTTGTAGCTGAAAATAGGCAATAATTTAAAGGCATTTATTAAGGATGGTCCAAAAAAGAATGGAAAATTAAAAATACAGTTAAATATGAAGAAGATAAATATTGTGTTAAAAATAATATTTGATTTTAAACTGTTATCAATAGTTTTTTTATGCTAGCATCACCTATCTTTACCAAAAACAAGACAGTTAAGATAAAATCATATAACACATTGGTGAACCACATTTGGTGAAAGATGCAACAATAAGTTTCCAAAGGTTTCCCACAAGTTTCTGATATAAAAAGGTATCTTTACAAATGTAGATGTAAACTTTTTTAAGCTGTTGTATCTCATGCAAAAATTTATGATAGGGAAAGTTGAATTTCAGAAATTAAACATAGAAGATGATTTGATTTCTTTAAATGTAATATTGGCAAAGATATGAAAATCATGTGGTTAGCAAGAATAATTAAGAAATTATTATTAGAATAATTAAAAATTGTTATGTTAGTGAAGAAATTGAAAAATGGTATCATCATATTAGCGAATATGTCACTGAAAATTTGCATAATCATTCTGAAAAATTGGCATTAAATATAATAACCAAATATAGCCTTGAGTTGGTGTAATTTATAAGAACAAAATTACTTTATAAATTTATTCATATAAACTAAAGCAATCATATTATAAATAAATACAGAACTACTACATTAGTAACATTATATGTACAATATTCATCAATGGATGCTAATATAGTTTAAATTGATTTCAGTGAAGGTTGAAAATATGTATGTTTAGTTTTTATGTGTTGTTTTCAGAATCTAACTATTAAATTGATTTTAAATATGAGTGTTCATAAGTATTGTGATTTATAATGTATGCTTCTAACAGCAAGAATCTATTTTTCAATGTTTGAGAGAATAAATTTTAATTACCAAAGACTCTAAATAATTTATTAATTGTAACTAAAATACCCAATATTGATAACTATTAAAAATCAAGAAATCAATAGAGCCTCCCACATTGTGCAGATATAAATATATGCTGACTTTTTTATATCATAAAAATAAATAGGTTTGCATATAAACTTTATTTTTTTACTACTTTTTTTTGCTAAAATATTAAATACTTATTTATAATTAAGTACATGATATTTAATTTTAAATTTTATTTTAATAAGATAGATTTTTTTAAAAAAAAAATTAGCCAGCTAAAAATTTACTGAAATACAATAAAAACACACTGGAAATACCACCTATTAATAATGCTCTTATTATTTTTTGTTGTTTTTCTAATAATTATAAACAATTGTACATTATATTTTGATAATTTAAAGACTTTTCATTACTTGAATTTGTGTGTTAATGAAATATGAATCAAATGTAATTTTTTTATCAATAAACATCATATGATCACCATAGTGGTAATACATATAGAGAGTTTTGCCTGTTTTAATACTTTTTCCAATTTTTTTTATTATTAAAACATGTTTGTAGTTTGGAAATTAAAATGTCATTAGCTTTGTTTTTTTTATGTCTTCTTGTTAATTTTTATTTTTATTTGCAAAGCTAATATTTTATTTATTTTAATTTGTTTTTAACAAATTTTTAAAATATATAAATATAAATTAGAAAATAAATATTCTTATATTTTAAAACATACAGCAAAGAAGATATAAAAACAAATGATCATATGTAATGCAAAAAGTGTTGAACAGAAGATGTTTTTAACAAGTTTAAATGGTCATCATACTTAAAAAGTTTACTACTAAAAGCAATTTGTATTTGTGAATTTTTGTACACAAATGAACATTGTGCAAAAACCTTTCATAAAAAAAGGCTTTTTATAATAAGCATGTCATGTAATTAAATTTATCATTACTATACCAACAAATTAAAATATAAACACAAATGTCATGATTTTAATTCAATTAAAAAGAATAATACAATGTATTTTCAACAATCCATAAAATTATCTATATGATTTTCCAATTTTTATGGACTTTTTATTTATATTTATTTGAATGTTTCTACTAATGGGGCAGCTATTTCAAAATTATATATTATTACTGCTGTGTGCAGAATAATAGTGATCCTGAAAGTGTGTGGCATGACAAAATATACACTCACCAAAGTTAATAACTTGAAAAATAAAAATATTTTAATTAATCCATAGAAATAGTAAAACTAAAAGTTTTACTATTGATAAAATCAAAGTATTTTAATTAATCCACACAAATAGAAAAATTAAATATTTAATTAAAATGCACAAATGGATAAACTGCAATTAAATTATAGGGAACAAATTAGTAAAATATATTGCTAAGAAGTATTCACTAAAAATAGCAACAATGACAGATTTGAAAGAACAATAGAACTATAAAAAGACAAATTATACAGGAGAAAGTAGAGGAGTCTTTAATGCAGATGAAAAACAATCAAGGAAAAAGTCTTGGACTGATGCTCATAACCAGTTTAATTCCTGCTGAAAATGCTGAAGAGAGATCTAAGCAAACTAAGAGGTTAACCTTGGTCTTTATTATTGTTTAATATGCCTAAAAACTTGTATTAAATGTTAAGGATAATTAAATGTATATAATATAAATATTCATATTTTAGGTCTAGTGTCCGAATATTCTAGCTCTCCACTGACGTGGGCCATAAGCCCGAAACCATGGTCTGGAGATAAGAGTGTTCTGGATAGAGATTTTAAATATTTCTCATAACCGCACTTGTTAATTTACGAGCTTGTTAGAGCTATTGGTACGCTCTCTATGTGCATTTTTGTAATTACAAGCTCATAAAAGTAATGTCATGTTATATATGACTTGCTTTATTAATTATTATAATTTTACCTTTAAGGCTTTGGCTATGCTGAGCCTATTAGAATATGGTAGATCTGAATATACTTCAGTCCCATATAGCTATTTAAGTTAGATAGCTGGATTTAAAGACATTTTCATGTCCGAAAAATTCAGAGTTTCTTCTTAAATATACGTTTGAAATAAGTGCTGGTTTTTTGAGTTGATATTTTAGGTCTAGTGTCCGAATATTCTAGCTCTCCACTGACGTGGGCCATAAGCCCGAAACCATGGTCTGGGGATAAGAGTGTTCTGGATAGAGATTTTAAATATTTCTATACCGACTTGTTAATTTACGAGCTTGTTAGAGCTATTGGTACGCTCTCTATGTGCATTTTTGTAATTAAAGCTCATAAAAGTAATGTCAGATATATATGACTTGCTTTATTAATTATTATAATTTTACCTTTATTTGGTATGCCTATTAGAATATGGTAGATCTATCTTGTCCATATAGTATTTAAGTTAGATAGCTGGATTTAAAGACATTTTATGTGAAAAATTCAGAGTTTCTTCTTAAATATAGTTGAAATAAGTGCTGGTTTTTTGAGTTGATATTTTAGGTCTAGTGTCCGAATATTCTAGCTCTCCACTGACGTGGCATAAGCCCAAACCATGGTCTGGAGATAAGAGTGTTCTGGATAGAGATTTTAAATATTTCTCATAACCGCATTGTTAATTTAGAGCTTGTTAGAGCTATTGGTAGCTTCTATGTGCATTTTTGTAATTAAAGTATAAAAGTAATGTCATTATATATGATTGTTTATTAATTTTTTTTTTATATATATATTATATATATATATATATATATATATATATTGTGATATTAAGAATAACAATGATTTAGTAATTAAATATAATTCCAACATACTATGTTCTGAAAGTTTTTTTTTTTTCATTATATGTTCATTGATTCATATTCTTAGTTATAATCAGCATTGTTTAATTGTTGTGAATCCAAACATAGTAATTACGCTTAATAAAATTTATTAAAAGGCATTGATACTAATGAAATATTTTGATAAGACAATTTTCAGCTATATACTTTTGAATCAAAATTTGGAAAACTATCAACAACTATAATACAGATCACTTAATTCACTAGCACTAAAAAATATTTGTTGCTCACTTATTTTTATTTTTTTATTTCCAACTAAATAACTAATCTGTCTAAGTGATTTTTCTTTATATTGTTTATATTTAATTTATTTATTGTAAATTGTGTTTGTGTTTTATATGTATCTGATAGATCATATAAATCTAATGCTACTATTATTTTGAATCAAAATAACAATATGTAATGGTTGATTATATAAACCCCATGTATCTGTTTTTAAATTTATTTTAATATATTATCTCAAACTATGGAACACGTTATGTAAGTTCCTAACTGTAATTGCCTTTGTTGTATTCTTGATATTGTATCTTGTTCGGTGAATAAAGGTGTTTGAAATGAAGATACTGTAGTATGAAATATTTTTTAAAGTTTTATAGATTTCAAAGCAAAAAATAATCCTTCTTCATTTCTGCATTTAATTAACTATTCATGCAGATAAACACATTTTGCATTCTACTTTGGTCAGAAGTGCACATTAATGATTGCACTAAACCGAATGGCTTCATTAACTGGAAAAGTTTAAAATAGGAAGTGAAAATTAATTTTATTTAATTGCTCTAATATATGTCATTTATTTAGAAAATAGACTGAATAAAGTATAAGATTTAATATATATATATATATGTCCACAGATGGCGTTCTACCAAAAACACCGGTCAAGCGTATGTTTTGTTTACATAAACGTCAGAGTAGCATTCACTATCTCTAACTATAATTCCACTTTCAGATCATGATTTCAAGCTATTTGCTATCATCAGTGAAAGACAGGAATAAAGAAACTAGATCTAAATACAAACTCTGAGCGTTTATGAAACAATTTCTATTCAGCTTGCAAGCGTGAATTTTTTAGACACGTAATGTCTTCAAACTCAGCATAGCAAACCAGATAGCTATATGGGTCTGATCTCAGTTCAGCATCACCACATAGTAGAGGCCTCTGCAATCTATATCATTGAAGAAAGACCTCAAAGGTACATTTATGATAAACAAAAATGCAAGTTAAAAAACTTGCTAACGCTTGTATTTATGTCCACAGATGGCGTTCTACCAAAAACACCGGTCAAGCGTATGTTATATATATATATATATCATAATATGAACTTAAAATACATATATATTCTAAACATCCATGAGATTAATATCTAGAACGGATGATATAATAAACCAATTTTATTTTAATAATTACTTAGTCAGAAAAGATCAAGTTCAATGAATCTCAGTTTAAACAAACTGGTTTTGCTTATACTTTATATATTTAAAATGAAAACATTGCCATAAAATTGATATAATGAATAACAAATAAGGAGGGGTTAATGTGGAAGATCTATAAACAGTTATTTTATGATTGAGATAGATTGCATGATGTTAATAACTAAATATTTTTTTTAAAATTGTGCCAGAGATAATAGTCAGAGTAAAATAAATCCATCCACACAAATCTCATTTATGTTCCTTTTTAAAGAACTAAAAATAAAACAATTTTAAAGCATTATAGAAAAAGCACAACCAGTGTTTAATGATATTATCTATTGAGGACTAAAGCCAATTAAAGGAAAATGTAAGTACTTACATCATTAAAATTAAGCAAGACATTGCATGAACACCATTTTTATTAGTTTCTAGGAAAGAATTGTATTATATCCATTAATAGTTATAGAGTAAGAAAAAGCAATCGACACTGGATTTGAGGTAGATAACTGCCCATTATTATTTGAGTGTAATAATGTTAAATGATATAACATTTTAAAAAGTATTTACAATGTTTATGATTATAACAATAGCAAATCTACAATATTGCCACCCAGTACAAGCCTTACTAATCAATGGATACAAAAAGGTTTGTGCATATAATCCCTATTTAGCGTTTACTCAACCAATATCCCAAAGAAGTTTCTAGCTTGTGGCTTTCATCATTGTTTGTAATTGTTAAACTATATTTGTATATAATTCTACCATTTATTATCCACATCAAACAAAAGTATGAGCAAACAATTTATAAAAATGTTGACAATTATGTTCATCAATTCATACTAAAAAGGGTGCTACATATCTTAGTTCTGAATACCACTATGTTCATCTTTGAAGTATTCAGCTGGGAATCTATGCACTGATGCTAGCACCTAGTTCACCATTCTAAGCAATTTTAAACTTTTTTTCTGAAATATCTTCCTTTCAATATTATCTTTAATTTTGTATAAAAAAGTCCACTGAGGTCAAGTTCTGGTGAATAGAAAACATGTTTCAATACAATTATTTGTCTACTGCCTGAAAATTCTTTCTCAGACAATGAGCTCCTTTGGGACCATTTTGTAGATACCTTTCCCATGCCAAGGTTTTCTGTTGAGATTTTTCTAATTGTATCTTTATTGATGTCTTTTTTATCTGCTATAGTTTTCAAAGCTGATAATTTTGCTGCATAGTTTAATAATTTTTTTGTATTGTTTTTATCAATTCTTCTCATTATTGGCTGCCTAATTTTTATTCATCTTTGAGATTTTCTTAGCCCTCAATAAACATGTCCATTTGCACACTGCTTTTTTTTCATAGCATTATCTCTATAAATTTGCGATAATACCACTCTAATTTCACTTCAACTCTAACTAAGTTTCACAAGAAATTTTAATTATATTTATATATTGAATTATTTCCATCATCTAATATAAGTATTGAATATCTTTAGAAAAAATTAACTTTATTTAAATATTCCAAATACCTTCAACTGTTAGTAATAACACACAGGTTAGTATATGCACAATGTTTTAAGAGGAATTATTATCCCTTCTTCTGGAAGTGTTGCTAGCATGAGCAGTAACAGTACTAGAATTGGAAATGAACCTGGAAGTAAAGATTCTTGAATATTGAACTTTAAGGTAATCCTCTAACCAACTGAACATGAGAGACAGTACTAGCATGGGAATCAAACCTAGACCCTTAGATTCTTGAATATTAAATTTTAAGGTAATGCTCTAACTAATTGATTAGAGCATTACCTTGCAAATCAATATTCAAGAATCTAAGGGTTTAGGTTTAATTCCTATGCTAGGACTGCCCTTGGTTACAGTGTCACCTTAAACTTTAATATTCAAGAATTTAAGGGTTCAGGTTGGATTCTCATGTTAGTACTGCCACTGACCAGGCTAGAAATATCTGAAGAAAACAGGAGAATAATATCTCTCGAAACATATACTAATATGTGTGAATTATTAACAGATAAATGTCTTTGGAATTATTAAATAAAGTTAAAATTTTTCTAAATACATTCAATATTAATATTAGATGGTGGAAATAGTCTAATGTTTAAATAACAAAAAATTGTAATCTTTGTTCATTGATCTAATTTAAACTCTAAAATTCTTGTGGTGGCATACAAAAAACAGGCAATAATAATAACATACATATCTCATCAAAAAAACAGCAACACATCAACAAGAACACAGGTGTGAGACACTAAGATAACAAGGTTATGAAATCTTATGTGATGTGAAGTGTGGTGTGATGCACTGTGACCTCCTTATATGAAGTCAGGAATCTCTCAGCAACTATGCCCCGAGAAACCTGTTAGCCACTTTATCTTCCATTTCCATTCCCCACCCTAAGTTTTCTCATAGTCTGCTCCATCCCATTTCTACAACATAATCATTATCAACTCCATGGCTTTCATATCTAAATCTCCCTTATCTTTTTCTAAACCCAGCATAAAACCAATAACGCACTTTCTGTATAATCACTTTGTTCAAATTTATTCTTTCATAACTTCATTATTTGTATCCTTTCTGCTTTCAAGCATTTACATTGAATTAACAGAAGCCTAATATTTTTTATGCCTTCCTTACACAACTTGCAAACTAAATCATCCATATTTTTCCATTTACATGTATATTCCCTTGTTGCTAAAGATCCCATTCAAGCCTTAAACAATAAACTAATTTCCTTGCTATTATCATAAATTAACTTGCACCCAATGTTCCATTTACTTCTATATGTATTTAAACACTTTTTACTCTCCATACTAGTTCTCCATCTCTCCAACTCTCTATTCTTTATCAATGCATCTTACCAAAATGTTTGGACAGTGCTGCCGGTATAAATACATGGTGGTAAATTTCATACTAAACCTTCAGATTTCATATTATTTGTATCAAAGTGTCTAGCAACAATGTGCAACAACTGTTCATAAATGTAAACAATATGCAAATGCTTCATTTAATTCTTTCATAAAATAAAAAATCTAAACAATAGTTTAATTATAATTCAAGTGAAAAAACAGAGAATCCATAATTAAATTATAAAATTAAAAAGTATAACTACAAATCAGGTAAAAACATCAATAGATGTCAAGTAGGTAAATAGATTCAATTTTTTTATTATTATTATTACACACAAACGCAGTTAACAAACATATTTCATTCTATTTTTGTTATTCTCATTATTGTATTACTTTTCTATGCTTAATAAATTGTGTTTACTTGGAAATTCTTTATACCATTAATCAAACAAGTAGAGATCAAGTTTGTTTCTATTTATGCACTTCTCTTCTTGTTATAACTTTCTAGTTAAACAAAATCAGTTGTCCAACAGAACTCACACTTATAAAACTGAATCATAGAAAATATTAATGGTTGAAATGGAGGTATGTAGCTAATTAGCTCTCTCAAATCATCAGACAAAAGTGTCTAATGATGTTGTGGCTCCCTCTATAGTTAAAACTGGTAATAGTATTTGAAAGTGAGCATTCTCATAGCATTACTGAAATAGTATAGTGCATTTTAAGATGTATAAGTTTAAATATTACTTGTTCTCTTTATTTTAATAGTGCTGAGTAATTTGCTTATAATGTAATTTGTCTATTCATTAGGTTGATCATGTAAAACTCCAAGAACACATGTGGAGATTCTGGATTCAAGTTGCCTACTGCTAAGCTTTTATAATGCCCTGATTTACCATTATTATCTGCCATGATTTTAAACCAGTGTCAATCCGCTGCAGAATGGTCTCTCCAAGTTTAATCCAATTTTATTAATCCCAACTCTCTCTTCTGCATATTTTACCAGAATCCACTTTATTAATCTCAACTCTCTCTTCTGCATATCACACCAGAAAGCTTTCTTACTTCATCTATCCATCTCACATGATGTCTCTTTCTATGTCTTTTGCAATCTCTTTGGATCAAGAATAACATTTCAAAGGTCTATCTATTATCATCTTTTCTAGTACCATGTTTAGCATTTTTTAAATTTTTTCAATGAAGTCAATGATACTTATTTGTTCTTTCACCTACATATTTCGAAAATGAAATAGGTTAGCACATCTTATATTTGTGCAAATTGTTGGCAGTGCCCCAAGGTATCTAACAGAGGAAAGTATTATCAAAATTGTATATCTACTGCAGGTTTGTTTATCAATCATTTCATATAGAATGGTAGCGGTACTAAAAATGTACTGCATACAAAGATCTGCTGACATCTCTCGACATTTATATATGTTGAATTCTATGGGGTCAGTTATTTATCTCATAAATATTTATTCTTCATTTGTAATTTATTATCACACAGTTACACTTATAAATGAACAGATGTGCTGTTATCCAACTAATATTACATATAAAGTACTCTGTTTTGGGTTGGCAGACTTTGGAAATAACTCTCCATGGATTAAACCCAGCTCCGCCACGTCCACTTTTCAAACTTTTTACGAACTCCCGTGCGATAACTCATTATATAAAGAGTAAAAATAAAAAAGAGACTACCTATGACACCAACAATAAGTTTTTAAATTACAAATTATTTTTACTTTTGTAATTAAATAATAACAGAGCTGTTAATTTTATCGGAAGTAAAAGGGTTAATAATAACGTAAATCACGTGAGAAAGCATTCAAGAGAACTGCTTTTGTTATTCATTTTCTTTGTAATGAGATAATCTTTTATAATTATAAGGTCCTAGTTTAGAAAGTGCATGGACACTGCTGATAAAGCTTTATTCTCTTAGCCAGCTGGGTATTGATTTTCTCAATCTATAATCTTTTAAATCATTCAATAAATCAATAAGCGGCTAAAAAGTTAAGGTGTACATTAAATGGACTTCTATATTGTAAATTTTCTTTTAAAGCTTTTCTTAAACACGTGATCGAAACACATCTTCCAATGGATCCCGTTTTCAAAACTGCTAAAATTCTATGGAACTAATAATGACAAAAAGGTTAAAATTAAAAGTAAGAGAAATAAACTCTTCAAAATAAATAAATGAAAACAAATGTCAGTCTTTTTCAAAGTACCAGTAAAGAGAAGTAACGTACAAAAGCAACTTTAATTTCTTTGACTTCCCAACAAATTAAAACAAGTGATGCAATATAAAGGGGTGAGAAATTCTTTTTATAGATTTCCTCAGAAAACGCAGAAGAACAAATTCATTATTGTCCAGAGATTGCCCAAGCAGAAGCCATTGAAACAAGTATTAATAGACCTTCTGTTGAGTGGTTTAGTTTGACCTGTATGTCACCGCCAGGACAGCAGGACAGCTGACATGGCATGGACTTCACAGAGACGTGAACAAACAGCAGGCTTGTTAGTAATAGTAAGCCTATTTTTGTGGCAGACGGGTCATTTGTCAGAGACTTCTATGTGTGTGCTTGACACAATGACTAGCTGAATGTAGGGTGAGGTAGGTTCTTATACCTGTAATTAATTTTAATGAAAGACTGTATTTATTTCCAGGAATCCCTAGGAAATGAACTTCCAAGTTAATGACTATAGGCTCCACAAATCAGTATACAAAGAGAAAAAAGGTGGAGACTTTTAAGAAAGAACCGATAGGCATCATTTTAGTTATTAGAAATTCAAATGAAAATAACACTGTGTTAGAAATACATAAAAAAAAATACAATGTGTAAGTATCAAATCTTAATTTGATTAATATTTACAGAACATTAAATCCTTAAAAAATAACTGTTTTGCCCATTATTATCATAAATAAATTCGGATGTTTAATACTCGAGGATAAGCTAATTAATTTTTGACCCTTTCTAGGTACTAGCAGACTAAGATAATAAAAAAATAATTATGATAACATGAAAAGTAATAAATCATCTATCTATATACTAAAAAAATAAATTTTCCGTTGAAAAGTAAGTTTATTGACTCTGAAAAATCTTTTTTGATTATGAGCAAAAAAATCTTATCAATCTTATTAAGTGAAAGCCTTCCGTTTGCAGTCAATTCAATAAATAAGCGAATCGGAATCGATCCGAGAATCTTTCGCTTGAGTCCTAACCTTCAGCTCTGCACCAAATCACAAAGAGCAAATTATTAATTGCTAATTGTGTTTACACTCTGATGAAATGGTGCCAAATCGACTTGTTTTATTGTATTAGTAAAAAAGAAAATGAAAACAAATATCTATTAGTTATAGCTAATAACTAATCTATTAGTTATAGCTAATAACTAGTCTCAGACCTGTGCGGTCTGAGACTGTGTTAAATTGATAGGGTCGAAAGCTAAAGTTCATAGGTCAAAGATCAGCTTGTCCTTCTGATCTGTCACATAACTTTTCGACTTTTTAACAGCAATAATAATAAACAGATTATATATACTAGGAAAAAATATGAAATGCTATGAATATTTAATGGATCAATTATAATAAATTATATCAATGAGGTTTTTATTGCTGTGGGATTTCTTAAAGAAGTTTGAATGCTGGAAGTACCAAAATAAAATCGGTTCGAGGATTTTATGCTCCACAATCTGCCACAACACCACTGCACTAAACCATGCAAAATGATGGACTTAGAAAGTTAAGAACTTTTACATTGAAATCTTAGAGTAGTTTTTTGAATAAAACTGTTGTATTCAACCTGGCACTGAGAAATGGAATATATAATTATTATAAGGGTGTCACAATACAACAGCTGACATGTTTTCTGATAATGCTTAAGGCATTGAATTTGAAATTGAGGTGAAACATAAAAACGTTTTCAAATAGCAGAGGATGTCCAAATGTAAGTTTTATTGCCAGGGAATGAACCATGGATATAATCCATATCAGATTTATCTAGCAATCCAAGCATTGGTAAAAGAAATAGATGCTTTAATGAGATGGTCGAAGTCTTAAGTAATTAAAAGATCACAACTCTGATGAATATTACCTATCATCTTTCTCTGTGGCAGAATTCCAGAGAATCTTTAATTTGTTTTATTTAAATAATTCTATGAAGTGCTCTTAATTATATGCTCATTTTAGTAACTTGCATACCTATGATCAAAACATCCAGCTTGGTAAAGTTAAGACAATCATTTATTTTTTAAAAAAACAATGGGTTCTGACAATATATCTGGAGGTCATTTAAATATATATGGTATTGACATAGGTTCAATATTATTTCAATATCTTTTTAGAATATATGAACTCATATATTTTTTTTTTTTTTAAAAAAGGAGAAATACTAATTTGAAATATCATTTTTAACTTTTTTTTCTAGGATTTAATTAAATAGATTGTTTCAAGTCTTAAATGAATAATTACAAGAGGTTCAATGTAGTTTTACCATATATATATATTTGAACTCAGACTATCAACATCTCTACATCTATCCACCCCATCTTATACAACTGATACACATGGCTACATAAATGTTAAAAAGATAAATGATCTCCAATATATAATATTTCATGCTGAATCAGCATCCAGAAGTTGGTTCAGATCATTTATCACACACATAAATAATCAGTACTCAGTTTATATTAAAATATCAATTCTTCATACTTTAATAGAAAGGCTTCAGTCTTCTTCACCTTCCAACTCTTCAGCAATCCAGGTCATTGAACATTTGATGATGGAACTCTCAAATTCGTTGTTAGTGCCAATATTATCTTTTTTACATGTATGTGATCATGTGTATAAGTTGGGTGAGAATAGAGTCGATAAATATAGGGAGCTTGAAAGTCTGAGTCCAAATTCTTTCTAATTACATTATGTTCAATATAGAAAATATACTTGCATTTAAATATTACACTTTCAGCCTGTATTCTACCTATCCATCTGTGTATTTAAATAGATATATTAAGATCTTATACATGAGGGGTCACAATTACATAATGTCACTATGATAATATTAAACAGTGCTCACACTTGTAACATAAAGCTGTATAATTAATATCAATTAGTCAATTAAAATGGCTGAGCACTTTTGAGAAACTGAACTTCTCATAATCATGGCCAGTTCTGACTTGTTCATTGAAATCATTCTATTAGCATAATTGATATTAATTATACAGCTTTACGTTAAAAGTGTGATAGCACTATTTAATAATATCATGATTTGGACAAGCGTAAAGTCATAAATCTACAAGTTATTATATAATGTCACTATGTATATGGCAATCATATTGAAATCACTTTGAGAGTTCCGTCATCAGATTTTCAATGCTATGGATGGCTGAAGAAGCCTATCCATTAAAATATAATGAATTGCTATCTCAATATAAACAGAGCACTGATTATGTATGTGTGGGGAAGATTATGATTTGGACCAACTTATGAGTGCTGGTTCAGCATGAAATATGTATATTGAAGATTATTTATTCTTTTCACATGTGTGGGGTCATGTGTATAAGTTGTATACAATGAAGTGGATAGATATAAGGAGCTTGAAAGTTTGAGTTCAAATCTTTTCTAATTACATTATGTTCAGTATAGAAAATATATTTGTATTTAAATATATATTTGAAAAAAATGTTTCTATTCACATAAATGTATTAAAATATATATATATATATATATATATATATATATATTTTAATACATTTATGTATATATATATATATATATATATTCAACTACAATCACAGTTTTTAGATTTAACTTGAAATAAAGGCATGGGAAGTCCAGAAATTAATTAAGTCAATCCCTTGTTATTAAAAATAGGGATTGACTTAATTAATTTCTGATTCCCTCAAGCTTTTATTTCAAGTTAAATCTAAATACCTCAATTGTGTTTGAACAAACAAATATATTTTTAGTTCACAGTCAATAAAAAGAATTTAATAATTAAAAAATATCTCTAGTTTTTAAGTTTTTAGTATTGGCATAATAAATGAAGATATAAAACTATATAGTTGAAATATATATATCACTAGATATTTCTGCTATAGGTTACAATGTATACTTGTTTTGTATATATCATATTTGATATGTGTGCAAAATAATAAACATGTTTATAAGTGATTAAAAATATGAAATATTCTTTTAAGTGTAAAGTGTTTAACACTTTTACTCTGATTGGAAATTTGAAAAAAAAAAGTTTACCAAAACTATATTATAAATGGACTTTTTTTAATACATACAATTTATTTTAAATCAATATCATATATATACATATATATATCATTACATATTTCTGAAGTAAATTAATATTTATGTATATATCATATTTAGTATGTGTACATAATTATGTATCTTTAAGAACCAGTCAGCACTTAGACAATCCTAATATCAATATAATCAATAATTCAAACTGTTGTCAAGGCAACCTTCTTTTATCAATAAAGGTGGAATTATGTATGTATAAGAAATCAGTAAGTAACTTTTCTGTTTTAAATTGTTGAAAATGTTATTAAATTGAAAGAAAAAAAATCATTATACTACCTTCTAATGAATTAACAAGTAAACAATCAAATAAATTTTCAACTTCAATAAAATAAAATTTACTTTTCCTTTCACAAATAAAAGATGGGAGTGATCATATTTAGAAATATTCTTAGTTATACTTTACATAAATAGAAATTAGATTTTAACAATTTCAGCAAGACCATAAATAAAGTATGCAAAAAATATTAAAAAAAACAATATTTACAGTTGATATTCCTAATTTTCAGAAACATTCTAATGAATTTAAATTAGAACTTACAAATCAGTTTTAAGTATTAGTAGATTTTGAACATAAATCAGATTTGAATGACATTAACAGGAAAATAACTGATACACTTTTAAAAACTGCAACAAAGATAGCTGGAAGAAAAAAGCAGCAATTGACCAATAAAATTTCTACTGAGACTAGAGAATTTATGAAAAAAAGAAGGATGAGGACATACAACAATGATGCATTAAAAAAGATTGAATATCTCGAATTTTGTAAAATGGTGTAGAAAAGAGTTGAAAATGATATAACAAAGTATACTAGCAAGGAAAGCTGTAGAAGAGAATAAAAGTTTAAAGAGTGTAAAACAACATTTTGGTATTGGTAGGAAATTTATATCTGTAATAAGAAAAAAAGATGGAATTATTACTAAAAAAAAAATGACATCATGAAATGTGTAGAAGACTTCTATCAAGAATTATATAGTAATAAAAAACAAGTGTCTCCTATACATATTATATCTTCTGAATTGCCCAGAATTTTGAATGAGGAAGTGAGACATGCAATTAAATTTATGAAAAAAGGGAAATCTCCAGGTAATGGTCGAATTATAATTGATATATTGAAAGAAACAGGTGAAGAAATAGAATTTTTTTTTTAGCAAAGTTATATACCAAATGTCTAAATGATAAAGATGTACCAGATGTCTGGAAGAATGCAGTATTAATATTAATATTTAAAAAAGGTGATAACAAAGATATTAGAAATTACATACCTATCAGTCTTTTATCAGTTTTATACAAAATTTTTACTAAGATAATTACAACTCATCTACAGAAAACACTGGATTTCCACCAACCAAGAGAACAAGCTCGAATTAAAAGTGGTTTTAGTACAGTATATCATATCCATGTATTGAAAGAAGTTATAGAAAGGACAAATGAATATGAGTTGCCATTATGCTTAGGATTTGTAGATTATGAAAAGGCATTTGATTCTATAAACATTTCTTCAGTGACTAAAGCATTGGATTGTCAAGGTGTAGATCCAGGATATTGTTATATTTTAAAGAATATTTATAAAAATGCAACAGCAACAACTAGATTACATAATGATAGTAGGAAAGTCAACATTGAAAAGGGTGTAAGACAGAGTGACTCCATATCTCCAAAACTTTTTACAGCAGTGCTGCAAAAAGTATTTTGTGGATTAAAATGGAAAGTTAAAAGAGTGAATGTAAATGGACATTATTTAAGTCATTTAGATTTTGTAGATGATGTGGTTGTTTTTGCAAATAATGCTTTAGAGTCACAGGAATTGTTAAGAGTTATCAGATGAAAGTAGGACTAAAGATAAATGTTAAAAAGACTAAAGTGATGTTTAATAGATTTTTTTCAAAATATGAAAATAAAGATTGATTATGATGAGTTAGAAGAAGTTAACAGTTACAAATACCTTGGTCAGATTATTAATACAGATGGAAACATAATTGATGAAATTAATCATAGAATTAAACTTGGTTGGAGTGCTTTTGGTAGAAATAACTTGATACTAAAATGAATTATGCCTATGTGTTTGAAAAGAAAGGTTTTTAATAAATGTGTTTTGCCAGTTCTTACTTATGGATCTGAGATTTGGAGACTTAATAGAAGAGCAATACAGAGACTTCAGACCACTCAAAGAAGTATGGAGAGATGCATGTTGGGAGTAACAAGAAGAGATTGAAAATGCAATGTATGGGTAAGAGAACAAACAGGTGTTAGTGACCTCATTGAAAAAATTAAAAGACTGAAGTGGAGTTGGGCTAGACTATTGCTAGAAGGGATGGTAATAGATGGACAATTGAAATTTTAAATTGGATTCCAAGAGATTGTAAAAGACCCAGAAAGAGACCACATGTGAGATGGATGGATGAAATAAGAAAGTGTGCAGGGGTGGTGTGGAGAAGAGAAGCTAAAGATAGGAAAAGATGGATTGAACTTGGAGACCTTCATTATGCAGTGTATTGACAATGGTTGATGATGATGAAGTCACAAATCAGATAAATATCAATACACTTGTCAGATAAGTAAAAAAAAACATTTTTTATCTGATGAATAGGTTGGTATTGATACATAAAATGGACTTCAATTGTAAGTTTATTTTAAAGTTTTTTGAGAAATCTGATCTGGAAATTATAAACTATTTCTAAACATAATTACCACATCTTTTATTTTTAAAAACTGAAGAAAATATATATTTTATTTTTAGTGTGCTTCTGTGAATGAAAGGATTTCTTTATTTTTTTAGCCTTATGTAACACTGAATTGTCAAAATCATTTTTAACTAACCATTCAGTTTTAAATTACAGGGAGTGTCCCTAGACACTGTCAGTGTCCATATTATATAACTATTAAAAAAATAAAGGTTTCATTAATTTAATAAAATTTAGGTTTCATTAATTTTTGTCTAAAATTGTTCACAAAATTTTAAAATTATATTATAATCAGAGATATATAGGTATGCAAAGTTCCATCTAGATCAAAAATTGATAAGTAGGTGAAAATCAAGTTTAAAAATTTGAACCTGACAAACAGACCAAAAAAGAAAGTAATTTAAATGAAATCCTACACAAATCAAGAAGCAATATAAAGTTATATTTTCAGGAAAATGCAAGGAAAGTATTTTGATCAAATGTGATATATATAAAGTCCTGCTACTCTGCCATTATTAATAATATGAAAATACCACAACAGAGAATAAAATATATTAAATGAAATTAAGTAAACTAAATACACTTTCAATGTGTGTGCATATATGTATATATCAGGGACCAAGCATCCATGTATTGAATGGAATGAATGTTTCCATAGAAAAATTCACTAAAACTTTCAAAATCTCTAATTAAAATTCAATTTTAAAAAATCACTTTCAATTTTTTTTTACCAACTGTTGAATTGTTTTTATATACATAGGGATTGTAAATGAAGTCAACTAACTTATTCTCACATTCTCATTGATTATAAGAAATTCAAACAATGCTAAGATCTAATTTACAGTTAAAACTTTTAAGAATGTGAAAAGGATTTGGAAGATAAAAATATATTGATAATATATTCTTTGATTTACAGATAATAAAGTTTCAGATTTTTCTAGTGTATGTAATATATATATATATATATATATATATATATATATATATATATATATATATATATTAGAATTAAACATTAGAATTAATATATATATATATATTAGGTGCTAGTATGTAAAAATTGTTGTGGCAAGTGAAATAAAAACATTATAAAAAAGAAATATGCTTCCATTTATAAAAGGTCGTGCTTTGTCACTGGAATATATACATAATGAATTGATTTGTTGGATCAAAGCATTCAATCAATTAATGAGCAATATTTACGATATTATTTGAATATAGTTGATTGTTCACTAATGTTTATCCAAAAATAGAGCCAAATAAAGTGTGTATTGCTGGTGGAATATGTAAACGATCTGAAATTAAAACTGATACTTGTCACAGATATATCTTAGTCTGTGATTTGTTTTTTAATTTTTATAAAGTACATTTTTGGAACTTTTGATAGATTGCTTCATCAAGTGAAACTTCAAGATTCTATACATGTTTTCATTGAGTTTTTAAATTTGACCTTACTGAATGTGAAAACAAGAATTTTGTGTTTTTATCTTTTACACTGACTGTGTGCTGATAATTGTGTTATTATTCTCAATTCAAAATATATTTTACAGATTATTTTTAATGTTGTGAATACAGCTTAAAGTACACTTGTTTTATCAGTCAGTGGAAAAGGTTTGATATCTTGCATCCTTTTAAAAAAATTGATATTTTATTTTACAGGTGAAAAGACAGTTTTGGATGCAAAAGTAACCATAACTATGTAATTACTTTGGCTAAATTAAGAGTATATAAAAATGTTTTATACAAAATTTATTATATGGATGTGAATAATGGGCCCTCTATTTATATAATTCTGAAAAATTTTCAATTAATAATATTCTTCAATATTAATATCATCTCTATTCTTTATTACTTTCTACAATGTTTTTTACAACCCACTATTGATAGTTTCAATTGCCACAGCAATCTTCTTCAGAACTTCTACTTATATTTCCAAATATAATTCTGGAATTGGTATATGTTTTGTGGATTTAGAAAAGGCATTTGATAAAGTAGTCTGGAATAAACTGATGTTCATCTTAAGAGATAAAGGAGTATGATTGATTTGGACTATGTATAATGGTCAAAGAATAAAAGTTAGATTTGGGAGTAATGAGATTAAGTAAATTTTAGGCAAGGGTGTGTTCTGTTTAATATTTATTTAGAAGATATACTACATAATTATTTGGATTTTGGAGGAGCAAATGTTGGAGGGAGAGTAACAAACTGTATAAGATTTGCAGATGATATGGTTCTTATTGCTGAGGATGAAAAGAGTCTTCAGAATATGCTGAATAAATTGGAAGAAAGATGTATGACATATGGAATGAAGATTAATATTAAAAACACTAAGTGTTTATGGATGCAAAAAGACTGCAAATTGGCATCTGTGATGACATGGTTTAACAGGTGAAGGGATTTAGATATTTGGGTAGTTGGTTTAGTGAGGATGAAAAAAGTGATGTTAAAATAAGAATAGCATTGCCAAAGGAGACATTTGTGAAGAGAAAGATGTTTTGTGGACCTTTGGAAATAGAATTAAGGAAGAGATTAATTAAATGTTATGTGTGGAATGTATTAATGTATGGTTGTGAGACATGGACATTGAGTAACAGAATTAAGAAACAATCAGAAGCTTTTGAGATGTGGACATAGAGAAAAATGGAAAAAAATCAGTTGGATGAGTAAAATGACAAATGAAAAAGTTTTGAAAAGAGTAAACAAGAAAAGAAGATTGATTGGGAATATCAGAGAGAGAAAGAGAAACTGGATTGGACATATACTGAGAAGAGATTATAGTTTAATGAAAGATATTTTAGAGGGAATGGTGAGTGGAATAAAAAGAAAGGATTTAAGAGATTGATATTATTGAATCATATAAGAGATGGGAATACTTATGTGGAATTGAAGAAATGGGCAAGGAAGAAAATGAAATGGAGGAATGGGTGAATTGATGTTGAGATTACTCTCTGCCCCTGTCTATTGGACAGAATACTATTGATTGATTGATACTGATTCTGAAAATATGATTTATAATATCATAAGACTAAGAACTTTTCCCATTTTGCTGAATATTGTGATATTAAATCTACTACTGCAAATTCACATCATTACAGATAAATTATCATACATTATCTAAAAGATGTTTTAAGATGGTTTTGACTATCAATTTTATATGAGACATAGACTTATTTATACACAAAAAATATTTAAACATACTTTAAAAAGTGTGGTAGTTATTACATTTTTTGGGGAGACACACAGGCAAACTAAAATTAGGTAAGATGAGAAAGTCATTGAAAAATACACTTTGCTACAGTTCTCTTAATAATTTTTTAATTGATTTTCTTCATTTATTGTGAAATAAAAAAAATCAACAAACTCACTTGCAAGTGACTTCTAAGAATATTAATAAATGAATAATTAAATACTCCATTTAACATGTGTGACAGAATGTCAAATTTATATGTTTTATAAATTATTGCACATTCAAAAACTTTCTAAATATTATCAGCTATGACAGAATTTTTTTCACATATCCTGAGCTGAACTTTGATATTAAACTTCTTTTACTGTATGTTGCTTCTCATGCAGCACCCTATGTGAAAAATGAGATACCTTGTGTTTTCCAGGTACGACATAAAAATATTCACATCTATGTAAATATATATGAATATTTTTTTAAAAGCTTAATTACACCTTTACCCAGTAGATGGAGGCACTTGTATTTTTGAAAAAGACATTTCTATGCTGTAACAAAGATAATATAAGAGATTAAGTAGTTCTGCCATGGAAGCCATTATTGGATGAACTGTTCAATGACTTAAATCTCTAGGTAAGATATTTTATTAAAAATAAAGTTATATATTTGTGTATAATATTTAATAACTATACTGACTTAAGATTTGAATTATTTTATACATAGTTTGAGATTATACTGGCAATAAAAGGAATTTCTTTTTACATATTTTTTTTTTCTTAGCAGTGAAATTACAAGAAAATTTATTCATATGAAAATCTTGGACTTGATAGCATTGCACCTACATTTTGGGGTTTAATACAATCTTTGAGCAGCCAACTTTTACCTATTTACTTAAGTATAAAGCTATGATTCCAAAGTGAAAACACAATAATGTTTTCAACCTAGATAACTTGTTTTCCTGAAGGTTTGTGATAATGGTGTTCTAGTTGTATTTTTATATTGGACTATTTCCATCATCTGATATGAATATTGAATGTCTTTAGAAAAAATTAACTTTATTTAAATATTCTAAATACACATACTATTGCTAACAATTGAATGGATTGGAAATATTTAAATAAAGTTAAATTTTTCTAAAGACATTCAATACTCATATTAGATGATGAAAATAGTCTGATATAAAAAAATAAATCTGAAACAATTCAGTATCTATACATTTTGGTATCTGATTTTAATAACCATAGTCACCATTATCGTAGGAGCAGAAATGACATTAAATTACTAAAACATCACTTAATCAATATTTCCTATACTTACACAATCTGTTAAAGTGGTAGCAAACTAGTGTCATTCAGTGCAAGCTTGGATAAAAACATTATTGGGTTTTGATTTTGGGCTGCTCTTCGGGCTCCTTATTGAAGAAATCCACAAACTAGAACCTAATCTGATGATATTGATAAACAGGCACTAGACAATAATTTCAGGCACAAATCTTTTAGCATCCATTTATTTTTATGTATTGTTTTAAATGGCACTACTGTATGAAGTGTTTTCTGCATAATATTTATGCACAACAAATCCCTATAAATCTTCACTAAGTTAGATAAACAAAACAGAATATTTATTTACAACAAAACCATGTATATGTATCAGTACATATCTTTGTCATTAGAAATTAATACATAATACAGAATTTCTAAAATGATTTAAATAAATGTATATCAAGTGTAGTGATTATATTTATTCACAATTTATATACATCTAATATTTAAATACATGTATATTATCTGTACTAAACTTAATGCAATTAGAAAGGACCTGAACTGAGACTTTAAAACTCCCTACAGCTATTCATTCCATCTTATACAACCAATACATATGTGCTACTTACATGTGCAAAAGATAAATGATCTCCAATAAATGTATTTTGTGCTGAACCATTACTCATCAGTTGGTCCAGATCACCATATCCCACACATGTATACAATCATTTTGCTCAATTTATATTAAGCTAGCAAATTTTCAAACTTTAATGGACATCTTTCCACCTTCCCCCAACTCTTCATCCATCCATATCATTGATAATCTGAGGAGGGAATGCTTAAATCCCTTATTGATCCCATACTATTGTTATATCCATGTGATGCATTTCTATACGATTGAGTGGATAGTGGTAGGGAGTT
Source organism: Epiperipatus broadwayi (assembly GCA_028023455.1). NCBI lineage: Eukaryota > Metazoa > Onychophora > Udeonychophora > Euonychophora > Peripatidae > Epiperipatus > Epiperipatus broadwayi. The sequence continues at coordinate 12,148,020 of JAQFVV010000007.1, read as the reverse complement.
TGAAAGTCTGAGTTCTGGTCCCTTCTAATTATATTAAGTTTAGTATAGATAATATACATGTTTTTAAATATTACATATTCAGCCTGTATTCTGTTTCTCTTCTGTACAATTGAATGGATATATTAAGGTCTTGTGTGTGATGATCATATTGAGATAATGTCAGCATGGGTATTGCAATAATATTGGCATCAACAGGGGCTTTGATTATTCCATCCTCAGATTTTCAATGATATGAATGGCTGACAATGTGGAAGGTATTGAAGATTGAAGCTTGCTCATTAAAGTTTGTAGATTTGCTATCTTAACATAAACTGAACACTGGTTGTATATATGTGTAGGTTATGATGATTTGGACCAGCTGATCAGTGCTGGTTTAGTACAAAATACATATACTGTAGATCATTTATATTTTTTACATATATGTGGTCATGTGCATCAGTTGTATAAGATGGAGATGATAGCTGTAGAGAGCTTTAAAGTCTGAGTTCAGGTCCTTTCTAATCACATTAAGTTTAGATAATATAAATCCATTTAAATATTACAAATTCAGACCATCCCTCTTCTGTATAATTAAATGAACATATTAAAGTTTTATATGTGAGGGGTCAGATTGGCTTAAGGTCAACATGGGTATAACAATATTATTGGCATCAACAGGGACTATGAGTATTCTATCTTCAGATTTTCAATGATATGAATAGCTGAAGAGTTGGAGAGTGGAGAAGATTAAAGCCTGAACATTTGCTATCTTAATATAAACTTAGCGCTGATTGTTTAGATAAGGCAATTTTCAGCTACATAATTTTGAATCAAAATTTAGAAAACTATCTACAACTATAATAAGTAATACTTAATTTACTAGCGTTAAAAATATCTTGTTTTCAAATAATGATTTTAGACAATGGCTCATCTATTTTAAAATTTTTATTTTCATCTAAATAACTAATCAGTCTAAGGAATATTCCTTTACACTGTTTGTACTTAATTTATTTATTATAAATTGTGTTTCTATTTATCTGATATATAAATATAATGCTACAATTATTTTTAGATTAAAGTATGATACTGTAGTTGGTGATATTTTTTAATATTTTATAAATTTCAAATCAAAGCCTAATTCATCTTTATTTGTACATTTAATTAACTAATCATTGAGATAAACACATAAATCCATTTTGCATTTTATTTTGATCAGAAGTACACCTTAAAGATTTCACTAAAACTGGTGGTTTAATTAAATAGAAAAGTTTAAAATAGGAAGTGAAAATTTGACTCTATTAAACAAAATATAAGGTTTAACATATATATATATAATGTTCTAGACATTCGTGAGATTAAATATCTAGAATGGGTGATATAATAAACCAATTTTATTTTAATAATTACTTTGTCAGACAAGATTGTCCGATGGATCTTAATTTAAACAAACTGGTTTTGCTTCTCCTTTATATATTTAAAACGGAAACATTACCATAAAATTGATATAATTAAATAATTAATAGATAAGGAGGAGTTAATGTGGAAGATCGTTCACAGTTATTTTATGATTGAGGTAAGGCTGCGTAATGTTAATAACTAAAAAAAATTTTTTAAGTTGTGCCAGAGATAATAGTCAGAATAAAATAAATCCATCCACACAAATCTCATTTATGTTCTTTTTTTAAAAAAATAAAACAATTTTAAAGCATTAGAGAAAGAGCACCATCCGTGCTTAAAGATGTAATCTGTTGAGCTACTGAAACCAGTTAAAAAAAATGTAAGTACTTACATCATACAAAATAAGCAAGTCATTGCATAGATTCCATTTTTATTAGTTTCTAGGAAAGAATTGTATTATAAACCATTAATTGTTAGAGATTAAGAAAAAGGAATCAACATTGTATTTAGGTAGATACATGCCCCTTATTATATGAGTGTAATAATGTTAAATGATATAATATTTTAAAAAGTATTTACAATGTAAATGGTAATTTCAATCAACTGATGAGTGCTGGTATGGCACAAAATATGTATATTGGAGATCATTTATCTATTTCACATGTATGCTGTCATGTGTATTGGTTGTATAAGATGGAGTGTGTAGATGAACATCTGAGTTGAGGTCCTTCCTAAATATATACAATGTTCATAAAGTTGCATTCTTACCAAATCTTGAATAGAAGTTAAAATGCTAAAGAGTTATTAAAGTGGAAGTTGAAAAAATAGCTATGATAGTTGCACACATCAGTTAGAGTCCAAAATATGGTTAAGATCATATTTAAAAATATTTTTGTTAAAACAAATTATAATTCCTTTGTAATATATGTTAATACTTTGGAGCAAATAACTATATATTTATTTATAATTTATTCCATAGGAGTTTATAAATCGGTTGAGCACAGAACATAATCCATGGTTATCGAGTTTCAGAAAGTGTTATTCTATAACCAGACCAAATTATACAGCTCAGTTTAATTATTTAAATTTATTAAAATTTATAATAAATTTATTAACTTTTAAAAAAAAATCCATTGTCAGACATAATCAACTGTACCAAAAATATTTATTGTTAAATAATTGAATTTGATTTTCTTGGATGATATTATGAACATTGTTTAAAACTTTTAACGTATCTGTTTATGTGAAATAGACTTGTGGTATATATAGTCAGTAGTCTGTTAATAATTTGGAGGGAGAAAAAATGTTTAACAAAACGTTTTTCTTTGCTTTTCCATTAACATTTTATAATGAATGTTGTTAAACTTTTTCTTTCAAATAGTTTAGTTTTTTTTTCAATAACTATTACTGTAGATTCATTGATCAAAAAATACACTTTGAAAAAGCAGATTATATATAAATAAATAAAACTTTCTTTTTTAAAAAAAAAACAAAAACATCAAATTTATAAGAAATTTATTATTCATTTATCATAATGCAATTTGGGTTAATGGATTATATATTTTAAATTTTATGTCTAGAATGATAATCTCTAGCCTATTTTGATTAAATCATTAATGAATTTATCCGAAATTAATAATGTCAAAGCTATAAATGCAGAAAATTTGACCCTTATAAATTAGCGTGTAGTAAAAGAAATGTTTTAAAGTGTGTATCTGAGCTAAGAATGATATGATAATCTATCTGAAATGAATAGTGTTAAAATTGTTAGTGCGGAAACATCAACAATTATATTAAATATAATACTTTAAAGATTGATACGATAAATTTGAACTTAATAAATTATAATGTATTTATCACAAATGAACAGTGTCAAAGCTATGAGTCCAGAAAGTTTGACATTGGTAGATTAAACTGTAGTAAAGTTAATAGTTTAAAGTTTATATCTCTATTAGGAATGATATAATTTTTAGCTTAATAAAGTATTAATAATAATTACTCTAATATTTATCTAAAGTTGATAGTACTAAAATTATAGGAACAAGATATTTGACACTAGTAAATCAAATTGTAATAAGTAATAATTTAATTTTACATAAGCAAAGTTTGTTTTTGAATCTATAATGAGCTCAGATACATTAATATGAATCTCTAAGTATTGTGACTCAACAATTGTTTATAAAAATGTAAGGAATAGTAAATTATCAACCACATTAAAATTACATTGTTATTAAGTTATTTGTGATGTCCTGTGATATTTTAACACAATTGTTTTGTTCAGATACTTATTAGATTTTTGTTTTACAACACAAAGAGTTGATGGTAAATGTTTTTATTCCTGTTTTCACAACCAATTATTGTGTTAAACTACATAAGGTAATGATATTTAATAAAACCATTAACTCAAATACTCACTAGATGTGGGAAGGAAAAAATCAAGTGTGAAAGAGTTAATGATGTTGATACAACTTAATCATTTACCAAGTCATCATTTTCCTCAATTAAAATATCAATATAGTTCCATTTTCTAATATTTCTTACATGGACATAATATCTTACATCTCACCTTAATTTAAAATACTTTGAATTTGGATATTGTTGCATTCAGAAGATCTATACTTATTTTCTTATTAATTATATACTATAAACATCTATGTAAATTTTTTCAACACATTTTATATCATTTCTTTTACAATAGTGTCATTTTTTTATTCTCCAAATAAATATTGATCATTATTTATCAGTAGTTATATATTTCATTGTCTTTGTATAGCAGATCCCTGTTTCATAGAAAGTAACAGATTGTAGGACCACATTAGTTACATGGCATGTTCACTTATTGGAAAATTGAAATACATGCATTTAGAGACAATTTCCTCTAAATCCAGAGCTTAGAGCAAAATTATTATCCAACAATACCATTTAAACAAAAGAAATATAATACAACTATCATAATTTCTATACTGTTTCATATAAGACTTGAAAATTTGATTTTGGTACAAATTAAATCAGAATGAATATTACCCTTTTTTCAAGTAATCTTTGTTATTTCTCCTTCTTTTCTTTTACATATTTTGCAACTATTATATTAAAAAAATAATTAATAGTAGCACAGATTTTATATTTAAATGAACGGATAAAGAAATGTGTTTTTATTTGTGTACTTTAAAATAATCAATTTAAAATAAAATTGAAACAGACACTATAAATAAATATTAAATTCTTCAACCCCATTTTGATCAATTAAATTATGTATTTATGTACTTATATGAGTATTAAACTTTACTGTAAGAATAATTACTGTTCGTTATTTTTTTTTTCAATGTTGTGATCACTGCTAAATGTGACAACCAATCACACAAATGACTTAGGTTGCATAAGATTGCAGTAAAAACCAAATCACACAAAAAGGTTGACTTTATCATATTTTTGTTCAATAATTTTATGGAAAATTATAATCATCTAGAAAGATGATAAATGAATATACATGTATATTCTATTACAATAAACTGCACTGTGACATATCAAATCTATGCTTTGATAATATGGAAACTATGTCAGCCAATTGTATTCAAAGTAACATATGCTTTCATTAGTTTAGCTATGACTTAAAATGTTAATTTTTGAGTACTTCCTTATAAATACACCCATGTATCACTAGTATTATTTTTTTAATTAAAATTTTATGTGTTTATCATTTTTAAAATTATATGTTTAGAAGTTTTAAAAATAACATAAGAATGTTAATAAAATAAGCTGCTTAGCATAATATAATTAAACTTTTATTTTAAGCTTTTCTTGCTTCATGTTCTTAATGCTTATATCAATTACAATTGCAGAGGAAGAGTTAACCAATGTACATAGAATAACACATAAAATAAAATAAAAAACTAGTAATAAACAGAAATAGAACAATTAAAACAATCCATTTTTTTGTCTTTATGTAAAATATTAGATTTAATAAAAATAACATATTCTCTATCAAATCTGTATGTTTTAAATAAATTTTATAAAAGCATAAATTCAAATTACAAAAATATTTTCTGTAATATTAAAAATCATTCTCCACTTTAAAAAAAAAAACAATAAACATTAATAAAGTTATTGCTTTGAAAATAAATTTTTAACATAGAATAAAATTTTATATGCTTTTGAATGTTGTAAGAAATTGCAAAAGCAATATATCTTATTCAAATTTTTCATAAAAAAATATTTAATTTTAAAAAAAAAAAATCCAAAGCATACAACAATTTGGTTGACATTTTCAATACTCTTCGAAAGTTGACTGCAAATAATTTGCTTCTATAAGTATAAATACCAGAACCCAGCACAATGCACATTCATTTAATTTTAAACACAGAATTGTATTTATATTATTTGATTAACAAATCACATGTATACACAATTTGATACATGTTTGTCTTTACTAATGTTTAACTTTGTTGTTAGATTTCTTAAATATATGTTGGAATTAAATTTGGAATCATTGGTCTTTATTTGCATTTTTATATTCGGCTATTTCCACCATTTAATATGTATATTGATTGGCTGTAGAAAAATTTAACTTTATTTAAATATTTCAAATACATTCAACTGTTAGTAATAGCATATCAAACAGGTTAGTATATGCACAGTGTTTCTGCTTGATGTGCTATTACTAACAGTTGAATGTATTTGAAGTATTTAAATAAAGTTAAATTTTTCTAAAGACATCCAATACGTATATTAGATTATAAAAATAGCCCAATATAAAAATACCCTAGAACACCATCATCACAATTCTTCAGGAAAACAATGGTCTTTATTTTTTTAACATTATAATTTGAAGATTGTAGTAATTTTTTGTTATGACTTAAAAATATTAAAACTGTATCATATAGAAATAAGTTTACTTTTATTCAATGTAAGCTGTTTTAGATGTTCTATACTTATATATTTTGTTAAATGGATCTGGTTAATGAAATTACCCTTAGTCATAAAAACTTCATATATTTTTCTCTTCTATTTGTTTTGAAAATGAAATTTTGATATTAAATTGACAAGACTTTAGTTTTTGACATAATATTATTTATACAGTTGATGGATAAATTAAACTACTTGATAAAAACTTGATGTGGGTTTCATATCTTTTGTCATCATAGTTTTGATTTTTTTATCTACACTGATGTAACACTGCCCTGACGTTAGAAACTGTCCAATATCTTTTCTGTTTCCACTTGTTTTGAAAATAAATTTTTAGTATGGAGCATATTTTTTAGGTTTTATGTAATGTAGAGAATTGAAAATCAATATGTATTAATGTTGTAAAAATGAAACAGATTTTGACTATTTTTTTTATGAATTTTAATTTTTTCACCAGTGAAAGCTCCTTCATAATTGTACTCTTTATGTATATTTTTGTGATGCTATGTTGACAAACAAAAAAACTGTGGCAAATAGGTGTTGAACTTATCAATATAAAAGTTATGGTTGTCTACCTTTATAATATTTAACATGTAACCTCCACAATGTGTTAAAAACTGATAATCAGTCCCTATCTTGCATGGGAATGATTCAGTGAAAATTACACTACAGAAATATTATTCATTAAGAGGATAATTTTTTGTCTAATGAATCACTAATAAAAGCTCATAATATACATCCATTAATTGGTTTGTGTAAAAGTTGTAAGGGTGGCAAATTTGATACTTATCAATTAAAGTCTACTAATTGGATATATAAAGGTATGTGTGAAAGTTTGTGATACTGGCTATCTTATAAGTACTGGTTAAGCATTTTGGTGTTAATACATTTTGTCTTTGGTCATACGTTTATGATTCCATCACTACACAAAATATTAAAAGTTAATAGAAATGAGTCCTTATATTTCTTGAGAGTGGTGTAGTGAAAATTACATAACAGAAATAGTATTCATTAAGGTATAATGTCTAGTCTAATAAATGACTAACAAAAATATTACTATAATTCCATTAAATGATTTGTTTAAAAGTTATGAGGGCAGTAGGTTTGACAATTATCAATTAATCTATAGTCATTGTACACCTGGTGATTAATGATAATGATGCGTGTAAAAAAGGTTGTTATCTGGGCCAACTGATGAGTGCTGGTTTACCATGAAATCTTCATTTTGGGTATAATACACCTTTTTCACATGCCTTTCACTATATGTTTATGAATACACCCTTCCACAAGATGTTAAAAGTGGAAAGAAACCAGTCCATGTCTTGCGTGAGAATGGTGTAGTCAAAATTTCACTACAGAAATACTATTCATTTTAAGAAAAGGTTAAATCTCAAATGACCAATTACATAATAAATATAAAATGTTCTGGAATAAATTTCATCAATATGGTATATGACGCCCCTCCTCTAACACCAGAAAAAAAAAACTAGCAATCTAGACATCCATGTGCTTATCTTTATCGTCACTATGGCTTTAAAAAATACACTATATAAAATGTTTAAACACACACTTACTCATTTGAATATATACTCATTTGCGTTTGAGTTATTTTCAACAATCTCATTAAATTATAATAACTTTAATATAGATTTTTAAAATACTAAATATTTATTTCTCTCTAACTAAAAACAATAATTACTAAAAATTAATGACATTATTAATTTTATTCTCATAACAAAAAATTAAAATGAGAATACAAAAAAAGAAAAAAAATGGCAAAGAGATACTAATAGATATATATTTAACATTTTAATGTAAATTAAATTGCTTCAAGTTAGATCAGTAATTGTTTCTTTGTTAATGTAACGAAATCTCAATAAATTTTAATTACAAAAATTAATTGAAATTCAGATTATTATATTTTTTCTGCAAATATTAATAAATTTAGGTTTGTGAGAAATTAAAGATTTAAAACAAAATATTTTTTTAATAATAATAATTGTATGATTGGATAACAGAAGATCAATGCAGAGACTTTGAAGCGCATTTTGACAACATATGGAGAGATGAATGTAGGGTTAACAAAAAGAACTGAAAGCAAAACACGTGGGTGGTCAACGAATAGATATCATTACAAACACAAAAGCAATTAAAATGGAGCTTGTCTGGGCATATTTCTAGAAGACATGATAATAGATGGATAGTTAAAGCCTTAATATTGATTCAAGCAATTGGAAAAATATCTACAAAGAGACTATTTGTGGGATGGTTGAATGAAATAAGAAAATATGTTTAGAAGACCTGGAAAAGATAAGTTATCAATCACAAAAAATATTTTAAACTTGTAGTTTTTTCCTGTAGTGGACCAATCATTGTGGAATATGATGTTAGTGGATATGTTTATTTAGTTGGGTAATAGTATAAATTATATAAATTATCTTCCATATAATTAACTTTTTTGATTCATAAAGAAAATGAATATATTGAAGATAATTATATGATGGAATAAATGGTCCCATTTTAAAAAGAATATATATATATATATATATATAGGTAGACTATCACTAATCTAAAATCTTTGGTTTAGTGGCATATTTGAACTGTAAATTGGGGAGAGGGGGATTTAAACGATAATCCTTCTTTACTCCCAACCCAATTTCTTCTGAAAATGTAAATAAATATTAATTTACCTATTTATATTTTATATATATATCATTTTCATTTATTATCAATCCACTGTATGATGAAGATATATCCAAGTTAAATCCAGTTTATCTAATGCTCTCTTCTCCACAACATGCTGGTGACTTACTTCATTCACCCATCTTGCATTTACTCTCTTTCTAGGTTTTTCACAATTTTTTGATACTTTTTGTTATCTTACATGGTTTATTGTAGTGACAGAGTGATAGATTCGGGAGCTCAGTGCCCTTAGATTATAACTATATCCCCCTGCTCAAAATTCTAATGACTTCCCTGGCAATTAATTATTTGTATTTACTAATTCTTTTTGCATCAATTCATTTCAATAATAGCAACAGAACACTTTAAAATATTGACTAAACTCATATTTACACATGGTTGAATTTTGATTTACAAGTATCAAATTCATAATATTGAAACTATCCACTTTAGATAATCACAGTAATAACTATATCTCTGACATTTACAATGACACAAAGTTTTTATATTGCAATAATTAAAACATTAAATGAAAACAAATACTTGTAATTTTGTTCCTATCTGAAAAATATTCAAATTAGTTGTTTAGCATGTTTGAGCATCCACATTGAGCATAACAATCTGTTTAAAGAACCTAGCCAATCCCTTGTTTTAATTAACTTCTTTGTGAACTGATTAAGAAACTTTTAGCTTTTGAATCCATCATTGACCTCAAATATATAAAACATAAAATATTAGTATTCTTATAAATAACATAATCAAATGGTTTATTGCTTTGCAGTTCAAAAGAAATTTGAGCAGTGGAAATGAAAGCTAAAATCATAGTCCATTGACTTTGAGTTCCAGAAACTGTCATTTCACTAATACACTTAACTACATAAGGCAGTATTAATAAATGTTGCTGTCACTAATTTATTAATTAGATATATTTGCTTTATAAAAGCAAAATTAACACAATTTATTACATCAATGAGATTATAAAAACCAATGTGAGTAGTTGGTTTAGTGGTAGAATATTTTGACTAGTGAACAATTTTTAATATGAAGAAAAAATATATAAAAAAATGTCCTGCCAAACAATAATAATATGGCCAAACCAGGTCTTACAAAGTGCCTAAGATAACCACATGGTTTAATATTTATGAGATTATGCATCAATAATGCACAATAAATGTTGATCTGAGTTCTACAGCTCAATTCAGATGTCAAAAGTGAGATGGTTTTAAGTTTCTCAGATGAGAATCAATCCCAAATCTTTATACCCTGAATATGCTATTCTACTGCAATGCAGTTTTTAAAATAGAAAGATAGAATTAAATGCTGAAATAAACACAGACATCAATGTGCTGCTGCTACTTTTTATAACTTAAGAGATAGAATATTTCATCATAGAGAAATAAAGCTATTGTTTGACTTATCTTATTGTTTGGATGTGAAACTTGGACAGCCTATCAGCATAATATAAATGTGTTAAAAAAGTTTCATTCACAAATGTTCCATATTTTAAAAATATAATAACAATATTGTAAAAACAATCAATATGCTCTTCAATTTGCTACTTATGACAATATAAAGTCCGCTGTTTGCAAAATCACACCATAATTGGATTGGATAAGTAAAACAAATTAATATAAGTGCAGTGTTGATGGGTTCTATTGAGAAGATGTGGCAGACAATAGAATACATTGTAAAGCTATAGATAGACATAGTGATATATTTCAGAATTAAATCTTATCTGCTGGAAACATTTAAGACAGCTTTTCAAAATATAAAATAGATGGATAAATGTATCAGTACATATGTGGATATATATGTGAATAAGAGATTGGTTTGTATAGTTATCAAAAAATTCATTTCTAGAACAGTTTTTTTATCTTCTTTACTTGGAATTAGAATGGCTATAATCATTTATGAGTTGCTGTCATATGCAGTCACATCATTGTGTTGGGATTGACTCAGTGAAGACATAATCAGCAAGGTTCTATATGGGGAAGTATTTACTTTGATATTAACATAATATTTTTCTTTTCAAAATTTTTTAGTACAATAAAGAATTCAGAGTGTATGGTGCAATGATGTAATACCATGACTTCTCTCATTTCCATTCAACCATATGACAATAATTCATCTCACATTATTCTATTTGTGAATCATTCTCATAAGCATGGATAATCATTAGACAGTCAAAATAATCTTATCAAAATTAATATGTAGCTAATAGTGTTCCCAGTAGCATGTTTATTTTTGTAATAAATCCACTAAGCATAGATATTTAACTGTTGCTATGCTATTCAAAAGAATAACTTAAGTCTGAATTATACCTACGTACAACAGTTTGATGCTGGATAAGTGTTTAACGGTCTCAGTTATTGACTGCAGGAAGTCTTCACATTTTGGATAAAATTATGGTAACATCAAAATGAAGTAGCACATTGAGTGCTGTATTTAGTCTAAATCAGCACCAGTCATTGTAAAATGAGTAAAAGCCAATAACAGGAAACTATTTTAGAGTACTGTGTGGTTTTTTCATCTGGATTACATTAACCATTTATTATTACATTGATGTTTTATTGTAGATAGATATACAATGAATTAATGATGTCAAATGTTTCAGGACATGTGCAATCCTTGTAAAATAAAATGAAATACATTCTAAGTCCTGATTATTTTGTAAACAGTGTTTTAGAGTGATATGTATGATGAGTAAAGAAAAACAGAACAGAGAAAATTTATCTGAAAAAATATGTGATATGAAATTTTTTAATATACATATAATTAAATAATTAGTTTGTTTGGAGGTCAAATGACATTCAAATGGCAGGTTGAGTTTCAGCTCATGATCTATCATTCTACTATTGTGTTAAACTACATTAAAGTCTCATAGTGATTTATTGAAAATAAATTATATTCCTTTCAGCAACTTAAGAAGAAGAAAAAACAATCCAATGATTCATTGCTCAAGAACTTACAAGTTCAAGTACTGAAAAGTACAGAACTGGATTGTGAGCCACTGATGTTGAAGTCTACAGTCTGCTATTTTACCAAGGCACAAAATCATGCATGGCAAAATAATCAAATTATTTATTTCCCAAGAATTCATAAAAAGTTTAAGGACTGGAAGTGCCAGAGATATGATGTGATGAGCTTATGCTCCTGATTCTGCCACTTTATCAGAATATTGAACCATCTAGGTTAAAATAATGAAATTCCAGGAATCCATATAATGACAGATCTAAAAGTTTGATCCATAAACTCTGAACATTAAAATTTTCTATTATTGCATGAAACAATGCAGAACAAGATAATTGATGGTTTAATATTTGGAAATTCATTAAAAGTTCAAAATCCAGAGCTGTAACATTGTTTGATAAACTCTGAGCTCCACAATTTACCATTCTGGTAATGTAATAAAGAATTCAGGGCAAAATAATAAAATGATTTTTTTTGGGAGGGGGGGGGAGTTCATAAGAAGTTTTTACACTAAAAATGATACAACTATGCCAACATTATTTGAGTTTGAGCTAAAAAAAATATGGCTAAACACTATAGTAAACCAACAATTTTCTCTTCATTTTCTTCTTCTTATGTATTGATTTCTATATTTAACATATACCATTTTAATTTTTCTTATACACTTGAACTATAATATTTTTTATTAAACTTTATTGACTGCAGGACAGTCACAACTGTAAGAATAAAGTTGGATAAAAAATAGTATTGTTAAAATATATAAAAAAGGTAAAAATGTTATGATATAGCAAACCAAATATGTATGCCTGCTATAATAAATATTTAAAATAAATTAATAAGAGGACACATTCACACATTGATTTGATGATGCTAAGGTTTATAGCATGATTTCTCTTAAAGATATAAATATACTTTTTAATTTTTTATTCAATAATAGTGCTATTGATTGTTCATTAGAAAGACACAATTATATGACTAGCTAGTTTTTGTAAGCATAAGTCTGAATTTTAAGTAAAAGGATGACTGATATATAAATCTGCTGTGCCCACAATTCAGTATCCTAATTCAAATAAAACATTATTTCTTTTATGTAGATGAAGATGTCCAAGTAAGCATAAAGTTATTTTTATATTAACCAATTAATTTTGATCAGCAAATGGTTATTTTTCTAGCTTTAGAAAGAGCAAAAAACAAACACTGTTAAACAGCTGATTATCCTTAAAATTCATGTCTGCTTTCATAGTTATTGGATGAAGAATTATTGAAGAAAAAATGATCTTTATCTAAGTCTTGAAAAACTATTTTTGAATCACAAGATATCTTAAATATAATAAATTATTAAACCAGGTTCCTGGCTCTAAAATCTTTTCTATTAATTTGTATATGCATGCAGATAAATAGAACTGTAACAAAGAAACAATTTATTACAAAACAAAAAGTACAAGCTACAAAAAGCTGACTGATCTTAATATGAAAATAATGACCCTATTAATAAAATATGATTGCAGGAGTTAAAAAAATAGAAGCCATATCTGAGATATCTTTAATAATATGGACTAAATCTAAATTTTGGGTTAAAGACAACTTGCACTCAAAATAAAATAAGATTTTGTAGCATTAAAGCAATAATTCTAATGAATTTAATGAGAATATAAGTAACATTACAGCTCATAAAATATATAAGCTAAGAATATAAACCATTCATAGAAAAAATGAGTTCATATACATCACTAAGATTATTCATAAGTGAAATTTCCAAAGAATCATTTTAATGAACTTATAAATAATAACCCCTTTTTTTTTGAAAAAAATAGATTGATGTATTTATATATCAAAAGCTGGGTATTATTTACATGTTTTTACAAGTGAGTTTTTAGAAATCTTGTTTGTAAATTATCTTAATAATGTATGTGACTTTCACATGGTCATTATTCTATATGCTTACATAAGCTGTTAATAACAGTAGCAAAGTCTCCATACAGTAGTGCCAAGCCTTCATAATTAATGAATTCAGGAAGGTTTGTGCATAAAAAACTCTTGCCTATTTGTCCAATATCCCCAGACTACTGTCTAACATGTGGATTTCATCAATGATGAGCCTTGGATTTGAGAGCATTGTATCTAGATCTTGTTGTTCTACAAATAGTTTCATTTAAGCAGTGTGCACACACATTTTAAATCTTATTATGAGAGATGTTGATAAAGCATATGAACCTTAATTTTTAACAACTGCACACAGACGCTTAATTATAGATAAATCAGTTGATTTTGTATAATAGGGCTATCAAACTGCTAGTCTATGAGAACCATGTATACTGAAATGTATATTTTTACCCATGAAACTACTTTCACCATAAATATTTAATTGAAAGATTTGGTTTGTATATACTGAAAATGTTTTCTCATTAACAATGTTATTATATAGAATGTCATTATACAATAAATAAACATTTTTTTTTTTTGTAAATACCACATTTCCACCTACATTCAAGTCATTTATTTTGTTGCAATTGTTTGTTATGTTCATGTGCTCAGTAATATTATGTTAATTACAATCCATTTTTTATTATTTGACACAAAAAAAATATTTTGCCAAAAGTTTTAAGTAATTAAAGTTTAATTATGAAACAAGTATTTAAATTTTTATAGTCAATATTATTTGTATCCAATGAATTTTCTTTCAAAGTCAACAAGGAAAAATGATCGATGAAGAGAGAAATTTCAATTAGAATGAAGGGTTGTATATATCCTTTTCATTATTTATCAACTTCATATTTTTTTAAGTTAATTATAATTTTTCTTTCGCAATAGAACAAAATAAATTGATACTAATTTTATATTTCTTTAAATAAAGACCAAAAAAAAAGGAATTTGAAAAGCCGAATAAGTAACAGTATAAATACATATCATTTGATCTACATAAACTTTTACTTGATTCATACTGTTATCACCATTTCCTCAAACCAATATTTTATATCATAGAGTGTGTTAATTAAGAAAATAGCATCATAAAAAGTGTAATATTCATAGTTTGATAATAATGTATTTATAATGAAATGTACTAATCTTCTAAAATATTCTGATAAGTTGCAGCTGTGATGTGATAATAAATGCATCAAAAAGAAAATGATTGCCAAAATTTTCACAGCCTTAGCATAGGCATAAACATTTCTAACAATTGATAAAAGTCTAAATACAAATTGTTTGCCCATATACATGTTATGATCATCCAAAAACATCAATTATTATGTAAGCAACACAACTGATTTCAGGTCATGACACATTTTTTTAAAAATTCTGCTTTAAACAGATTGATTTGGTAGAAACACAAGTTTTCAGATTACACTATTTTTAAAAAAAATTTCTTCCACTATGGTTTTAAGAGACATTACCTATTATTCTTTTAAATTCTATTAATACCCCTCAGCAAATATTATTTCCCATGCAACATTAGTTCTAGCATGTTTCTTCCATTCATCTTCAGAATATGGATAACAATCTTGATATTATTGATCTAGCATAACATTTTGAAACCAATGCTTTAGCTAAGTGAACACCAACAATTTGCCTTTCTTAAACACAGATAAATAAGACATTTTTATTGCTGCTTTAATCCAACTGCCTCAACATCCTATAAGATATTCATTACTAAATTTTTATGCTACATGTTACCAAAAAATATCAGCAATACACTAGTAAATAAGTTTTGTGATGAATATAAAAATCTTTCTGTGAGTCATAAATATATTTATATATATAACACAGTCTATTAGACTATGTCATATTTTGAAAAGTTATTTTCTAATTTCTTTGATTAAAAAAAATTTGTCTTCCTGAAATGCTTCAGCATTATGTCTAATTATAACTCTGTAAAATATATAATTCTCTTGTCATATCTTCCAAACAAAAAAAAAAAAACAATTAACATTATATTCCTTTAGAAAGTTTCAGAGATAATCTTTATAAAGTGAATGAGGTCTGTCTCTCTTCAAAAACCATGTCAACTTTACTGTAAAACATTATTTTAGATTGTATTGCATTGGTCATTCATTTCACATGTCCAATTCAAGGAAGCATATAATGAACATTATAGTACCATATCGAACCAGTTGAATAACAATTTGATTAATTTTATAGTTTTGTCATTAAAAGTTTAAATTTTACAGAGCATCTATAAATAAAAATATTATATTACATTAATAGAATGGCCAAGTCTTCATATAATATATTATGGAAAATAACAGCTCTAAATACATCCAAATTTAGTTGTAATAGTTATTTGACTGTGATGAAAACCCTTATCTTTTATCAAAAATATAAATGCATATAACAAATGTTCCCATTATTTTGTATAGCCTTTGTATATTGCAATAAAATTTCTTTAAGTCGAACTTCGCTAAAAAAAAAATTAAACAGAATGGCCATAAACTTGTTAATTTTGCTGCAAATCAAAGAAGAGAAGAGAAAAATGCCTAACCCCAGCAATAAAAAAAAAAAAAATTCTATAGCAGAGAAATTGCTACATATTAAATCAATAGATATATTTAAAAGATTTTCCATCTGTCTTCTTCTCATCCCAACATTCTACTTCTATTAACAGAACTCAGAGAAGAGTCTGTAGTTTAAATCCATAAAAGAGAGAAAAACTAGGTTTATAGGGCATTCAGTATACAATCAGGAGTAATGATGTTAATGTTTCTTTCAGTAGAGAAAATGAATATCATATAACATCGGTTAGTTTAGTTATGTAATTACTATAGTTGATGGAAGGAAGAAATATTAATAATATGAATGGAAGCGCATCAATAATAATAATGATTTTTTCCTACATTATCATTAAATAGAATTTCTAAATAAAAAACGGTGACTCGTAATTAAGACAACTAGTCACTTCCGTCCCGTTTATATCTGCCAACTTGTAGCATGTCTTATAATTTTCAGTTCTCATTTCATGCAATTGATAGATCTATAAAGCAAAATAAGTGTGTGTTTAAACACTAATCTGCATGTATATATGTATGTATGCGCATGCGCATTGAGATATGTAGTAATTATCTGATCATTTATTGCAGTAGTCTAACATTGCTATTTCTCCCCTTCCCCAACAGAAATGCTTTCTAGCATCAACATTTAGTGCTACATCATAAATACACTAATAAAATGTATAATATTACTCCATTCGCCTACCATATTCATAATCTAAGTTTGAACTTGATATAACTAGAATCTTAATTTTTGCTTCAGACTCCAAATAGGTTTAAGATTTTTTTTTTTAGGAAACCACATCAAATCTAATTTTACTAGACACACAATTGTTGATTAGTTAGAACATATTTAGCTTTTTTTTTTCATGTGTCAAATGTGTTGACTGGGATGCGAACCCGGGCTAGCAGCTTGGAAGGCAGCTATACTAACCACTAGTCCACCAACGCTTTTTGTTAGTAAAAAAATAAAAATAATTTAATAGTTTATTGCAAAATGGTTTACCTCTAATTCAAACTCTGGAAGTGACATAGCAGAAACCCAATTAATTAATCTCCAGAGTCTAAAATTCTAACATTGCACTTAACCATACCCTCATTCAATATTTTTTTAAAAAATAAAATAATAGAAACCCAACATTAAAATTTTTACAATCCAATAATCGTTAAGTCTAATGAATAATAACTTTCATTCTCCATTTCTCCTTAATGAGCTGTTTGTTTTTTTTACTTTAAATATTTCCATTCATGCTGGATGTCTGGTGGTGTCTGATGATATTTTATTTATAGTTATGTTGGACTATTCAGTCTTTTAGTTGAAATGTTAAATGCCTTTGAAACCAAATTTAAACTATTTATACTTTCAACCCATTGCTATCTGATACTGTTCAAGTCAGCAATATCATAAAAATAAAAAAATACCACCCAAACCATTGTGTTTTATTATCATTAATTGAATATATTTATAAAAGATCAAGTTTGAATATTTTAAAATACATTTAAGTAGATAAATTTCGATACACCTTAACATCATTACATAATAAATAATGTAAGAGTATAATAATATATTAAATCTCTTTAAATCAGTGACTGTAAACTTGTGGAGTATCCAGGACAAAGACTGAAAAAATAGACTAAAAATTTGGAAGAAATCTAATTCATCATCATCATCATTGTCAACCATTATCAATCCACTGTAGGATATAGGTCTCTCCAAGTACAATCCATTTTCTCTGAACTCTCTTCTCCACATCACCCCTGCACACTTTCTTATTCTATCCATCAATCTCACATATTGTCTCTTTCTGGGTCTTTTACAATCTCTTAGAATCCAGTTTAGGATTTCAATTGGCCATATATTTTCTTCTAGCAATAAGTTCAGCCCAATTCCACTTCAGTCTTTTAATTCTTTCAATGATGTCATTAACACCTGTTTGTTCTCTTACCCATATATTGTGTTTTCGATCTCTTCTTCAGAAAACTAATTATTGAAACCAAATTAAGAAAAGATATATTCTGTTAAAATAAAAATAAAACGTCACGCTTAAAAATAGATAAGTATGTATAAGTAACAGAAATTATTTTGATATTAATTATTTAAAATTGCAGGGCTCTGAAAAATCATTGAAAGAAAGGTGAATTAATGCTGATATGGAATGTTGGGTCTCAAATACTAAAAGGTTGAGATCAGCTGATTTATTATATTAATCCAGTTATACTATTTACTTAATAATGTATTCAGCTTCAAAATTTAGTTAGATGTAGGGTGGAAGACTGTTATGAAAGGAATATTTTAAATTAATTATAATAAAAGTAGTAGTGATAATTAGTCCAGAATTATCCATAAGACAATATACATATTGACGGCAGTAATAATGAGGTTATTCATATAACGATAAGATTACCTTAGACGATTTATAACACTAGGACATTTTAATTTCTCTTATACCTCAAATGCATTCTAACAAGTCAAAATATAAAAGATATTATATAGACAAGCCTTGAGTAATATACTGATTGAAATGAAAGGAAAAAAAAAATCATTGCTAACTATTATTTTGAAACAAAAACCAATATGCAGTCTTAAATTTCACAGCACGTTTATCTATACAATAAATTTATTAAATAAAAGTTCATATTATATACCTGGAGTCTAGATAAACATAGATAATAGGAACAAAGACTTGCAAACTCTCTTCTCTATCTCATACAACCATTACACATGATAACACACATGTGAAAAAGATAACTGATCTTCAATGTAAGTATTTTGTGCTAAACCAGCAGTCATAAGTTGGTCCAGATCATTATTTTCCACACACATATATATATAATCAGTACTCAGATTATATTAAGATAGCAAATATTCATGCTTTAATCAATAGGCTTCAATCTACTCCACCCTCCAACTCTTCAGCCATCCATATCATTGAAAATCTGATGATGGAATGCCAAAATCTATTGTTAATGCCAATATTATTTTCAAGCCCACATTGATCTTTTGTCACTATGACCCCTCATATATAGATTTTCATTGGTAAGGATGACTGAAAAGTTGGAGGGTGGAATAGATTGAAGTCTGGCCATTAAAGTGTGATGGGTTGCTATCTAATATAAATCGAGCACTGATTATATATGTGTGTGGAAGATGATTTCTGAACCAACTGATGAGGGCTGCTTCCACATGGAGTACATACATCAATTGTATGAGATAGAATGGCTAGCTGAAGGCAATTGAAATTCTGTGTTCAAATCCACTATATTACTATACAATAAATGTAATTGATTAAGATTATAAAATAAAAACAAAACCATTCTTCACATCTATTTGTATAAATTTCAATAGGAATTGAATTTTATGTTATATCTGGCAACAGACACTTGTAGTGTAGAGAAATAGAAAATTATTTTGGAGAATATGTTTATCCAAGAGCATTTTTCTTTTTTCTGCTCTGCCAATATCTGTTGATAATTGAATAGTCAGTACTTCTCACATGTTAGGGCAATGTAATCCATTCATCCAGCTTGTTTTCAGGATCTTGCTTTTACAAATCAGGAGTGAGGATTCAAATTAGGAACCAATGTGATTACACATCTGATAATCTCTGTGAATAGTCTAAATTTAAAAAAAACTCTAAAGATTTTGTAAACATAATAAGTCTCTTGAATAAGTTATGTGCTATATATGGAGGTCAGTAACTTTTTGTAGAATCTCTTCTATCCTTATGGTTCAGACCATTTATTTCTTATCCAAGAATTTTAATACCTATGCAATGGTATTTGATTTTTTTCAAAAACAATGTTCTTTTGCTCCACCTATTGTAAGAAAAATTTGATTCACAAATTAAATGTTTTTTAAAAAATTTCAAGTTATTAACTTGATAGTAAAAATTATGTTAAAGATAATGTCATGTTCAAAACCCCATTTGTTTCAGCTTTGAATCTAAGACCTTATGCATAAAAGTAAAAGATAGATTTCTGGAAATGGGATTCAATTGCATTACTATCTGATAACCACAATATTTCTCAAGCTCATAAAAGGGGGCACTAATGTACATAAAGGAGAAATGTATTTTTTGCTATAATAAATTGAATAAGGCAATTGCCATTTTGCTAATATTAAACATTTCTAAGATTTGTTTCTGTGTGTAGAGACAACTATTTATATATATACATTTAATCCCACTTCCTATTGTTATTAAATAAATATGTATTAATAAACTCATTCTTATATAAAAAAGAGAAATTTATATACTCTTATTATATAAAATTATTAAAAAACAAGAGGTGAATCTTGGTACTATAATCATCATTTTTAATTATCATCAATCCATTGTGAAATGGTCTTTCCAATTTTAATCCAGTTTTTTTTTTTATCTGTATCCTCTCTTCTTCACATCATATCAACATTCAATATGTATTTCAGTATAGGATAGGAATAATAATCAATGAAGAATCAAATACATCTTTAATCCAGTTTTCTGATCCATATTTTCTGTTCTCCACATTAAACCAGTACTTGGTATGCATTTCAGTATAAAATAAGAGATAAAATCAAAAAATATTAAAGTATATGTAGCTGTTTCATAACTCAGTAGTCGTGAACTCATTTAAGCCACTATAAAATGTCTAGAACCTCTTCCTTCTATAAGAAACTGGTAAGATAATTAAAATATAAAAACAAGAAAATATTAAAGCAATTGGAAAATATTTGCTTATCTTCTGAAGACAAGTTGTGTTAAACCATGGCAGAGTACCATAAGTAAGCTATAACACCTGTTTCATGTTGGTGGTATATCAAAACTTCACACCATTTTACTATAATTTATTTTAATATGTCAAGTTTAGACTTATTTCTTATAACATTAACCAGAAAGATGACAAAAGATGTATTTTTCCATGTAAGATTTTGTTGAATTTCGTTATTTGTTTTAGCTTTAAAACTAAAATGCAAGTATAATTGTGTTAAAGGAATCCCAGATAGTGGCGAACTCCAATAACAACAATTAAATTAAAATAATAATAATAAGTTATCTTTTTTAAAATGTTGAACAAAAGTTTTCTTTTTTAAAAAAAAAACACGCACACAAAATATTATTTTAAAATTCTGCATAATTTTTTTTTTTCCAGATTATTCTTAATTGTAAATATCTTCTTTTTTTTAAAGTGTTGCTGGAAAGTTCTTTTTTCTAATTTTTGCCCTCTAACTTTAAGAAACTTTCTCAAATTTATTAATATCAATTAATTGCGTAAATTTAATTCAAAATTATTTATTCTTCATTAATACACTCCATGTTAAATATTTTCTTATGGGCAATAAATAGAATTTGATTTTCTTTCACTGCAAAATTAATGATTGAGGAATGTGATTTTTAATATGTAATATATTCTACTCAAAAGCTAATTTCTTTGATCAGTCCTTACTATTATTATTCATGAAAAAAATATAAGCACGGACCATTTTATATGACTAGAAGTAATTATATGTTTATGCTTCTTTGCATATAGATAAATCAGTATATGTATGAAATTATAGCATGGTAATATTTCAGTAAGCAGGTTAATAATGGAAGCTGTCAGTAAGCTGGGCTAGTATAACCATGTCCATGATAGAGTAGTATACTGACATATTGACATTTTCGAAAATGTATATATCAGGTAAATGTTGTCAGTCAGTAAGAAATTGGGCAGGCAAGCCATTTAGTAGTACATGCATGTGGGACATGAATCACAGAAAATCTGTCCCTTACTTTCAAGTGAATTTAAATTGACCATTAAGATACTAGCAACAACTGGCTTGCACACCACATCTGTTTGCTCTTTGTAACAATAATATTCCATTTTTCTTTCCAACCCACTTATCATATTGTATGGTGGAATTTCAAACACTATAAAAACAATTTTAATCTTATAAAGTTTTTTTTTAATCTTGAAAAAAAAAACTACTAAACATCCCATGATCACCATTTCTTATGCTTTCTCATAACTGTTATAAAAACAGGCATAACTCTTCATACTGTAATGCCACTCAGTGCAAGCCAGAGTAGTCAATGGATGCCAGAAGGCTTGTGCATAAAATCCCTATTTAGTAACTATTCATCCAATATTCTCAGACTAGTTTCTGGCTTGTCACCTTCATCAATGAGGAGCCTTGTATCTGAGAGTACTGCACTTAGATCTTAGGAACTAATGCAACCTGACAGCAGCCACCTTTTATCTCTACTTAACTACAAAACTATGAGAATAAAATTGAAAACACAATATTTTCAATCTAAGCTCATTAGCTAATATAGTCATATAGGTCTGAACTCAGTTCAGTACCCATACATTTTGATGTCTTTGGTTCTTTAATAACCATAGCCACCACTATCCTATTAGACAGGATTGGTAGTAAACCACTACTAAACATCACATGAAAGTAATCTGGGGATATTGGATGAGTAGGCACTAGACAGGGATTTTATACACAAGCCTTCTGGCAACTATTGATTACACTGGCTTGCACTGAGTGGCACTACTGTATGGAGATTTTGCCTGTTTTAATTACAGTTATGAGCAAGCATAAGAAATGGTGATCATGTGATGTTTAGTGGTTTAATACTAATCCTGTCTAATAGGATAGTTGTGGTTACGGTTATTAAAAAACCAAAGATACCATAATGTCTGAGTACTGAACTGAGTTCAGACCTATATGACTAAATAAGCTAATGAGCTTAGATTGAAAATATTATTGTGTTTTCAAATTTATTCTCATAGTTTTGTAGTTAAGTAGAGATGAAAGGTGGCTGCTGGAGGGTTGCATTAGATCCTAAGATCTAGAAGTGCAGTGCTCTCAGATCCAAGGCTTTTCACTGATGAAGGTCACAAGTCAGAAACTAGTCTGGGGATATTGGATGACTAGGCACTATATAGGGATTTTATGCACAAGCCTTCTTGCATCCATTGATTACTCTGGCTTGCACTAGGTGGCACTACTGTATGGTGAGTTTTGCTTGTTTTTTTTTTTAAAAAAAAAACTCTTTTAAATTCACATTAATCAAAAACCATTTTTATCTAAAAAATTTCTTAATACTTCACACAAAGTCAGATTGAATAATTTAAAATCAAAATATATTATAATAATTTTCATTTATCAAAAGTAGTTTTGATTTTAAAAAATCTTACTTAATCCAATTAATAATGGAAATAATTTTAAGCTTGTTTTAGATTTTTTTAAATTATCAAAATCAAAATTAAATAAAACATTAAATAGACCTTTTGTTAATGCTTGCTTTAAAATACAATAACTTCTAATAATTTTAAGTATCAAAATTATTACTTAATGATTAATCTATTTTTTCAGTGTGTATATTTTAACTAAATATCTATATGAAATTTTGTTAGTGTTCATTTGTACTTTTTCTGTCTACTTTATATATATATATATAATAGAAAGTCAGATGTCACATGACTTACAAATAACTTGTATTTACAAATATGTAAAATTAAGAGAGTGTTAATAAGCTCTAAACAAGCTTTTTTAATACATTTTTATGATAAATGCTACTACAAGAGAAGGCATTCAAATAATCTTTTTCTAAGATTGTCCCTATCCCCAGCCCAGTTTCACTGAAGAGAGTCATAACTCAAAACTGGTCTGGGGATAGGGACAATCCTAGATAAAGATCATTTGAATGCCTTCTCTTGCAGGCTACTATCATAAAAAACTTTTAAAAAATATCTGTTTAAGTTTATTAGCATGCTCTTAATTTTATATATATAAATAACTATAACTAATAAATGTCTGTATTTTAAATCATATAATAATAATTCAAACAAATTTATTTAATATAGTATTCAAATTTTAAACAATTTATTCTTTACTGGAATATTAATGGTTGATAAAGATTGTCAGTGATACAATCGAAAGTACTTCCAGTAAAGAATATATTGTTTAAAATTTGTATATGAGCAAATGCCAAGGGTGCCAATTCTATTAATGAATAGAATAAGTTAACAATTATATTTTGCTTCTACTTATGCCTGATTTACAGCTTAGCTCAGTGGAGGGTTATAGAAAGTTAAGAATATACAGAATATAAATAAATGAAGGAAGAAATAATATTGATGATTAAGACAAGATATATGCCTCATTTGTTAATCAACCAAATGATAGAAATCAATAAAGTTTCATTTATTCAAGCCAATAAACTATAATTTTAATTTGATTTCTTCCATCATCTAAATACACTTGTAGATTAACTACAATATAACTTTAACATAAAAACATGATATTAAATAACTCCACTATCTAGTATGTCTTAATCTAAATAGCTAAATTTATATTAATTTGAAACTAGGAAATCAGATCTCAGGGAATCTTTAATACGATTTGATTAAAAAAATTCTATTACACAATAACTTATAACTATTGTAATAAAAAAGTAATAATAATTGAATAAATTGGGTGATGTTTCACTGGACTAGCAATTAGATAATGAAGGAAATAGGGTACCATTTAATCTCACATCATTGTCTAAATAATAAACTGGGTATACAACCTTTTTATTAGTTTACCAAATGGTAAAGTATTTCACATAATGTCTGGATCAAAAAAACAATATTATCAGATTTCAGTATGTTTATTATCAAATTTACAAAGTAATGCATTTATGTTGTAATAAATATGTAGAATGTGGAAACTAGAATACGAATGCATATAAGAACAACTGGAGACAAGGTTTTTAATAATAAATAAAGCATTTATTTACATTTGCAATTAAAATAGATATAATTAGCTTACACTGGGACTATTTGTCCTAATCCTTAAATTTACACATACATTTACTAATCTGGGTTTGATATCTCTTTTGTTACACTTTTTTATCATTTCTTGACTAGACGTTTACCAGACATGAATTAACAAATAAAATAATGTTCTCATATTCTATCTTTGAATATATTTAGGCTGTTAATTAACTCTAACATCTTTTTTTTTAGCAAACAACACTGGGTAATTAAATATCATATTATGGGCACAAATATACAAGTTGGAGAGGTCGCACTATCAATTACTTGGATAAAACAAATTAGTAATTTTGGATGTCAAGAGAGTAACCTTAAATAGCTCAATCAAATAACTCCTTTAAATATCTATACTTTTCACACATTCCAAATAAAAGTAATCATTCTGATGATTTAAAGTTTGCAGTAAATTAACATGATATAATTCAAAATATTTAATTCCTGATGTATAAATTTAACAGTATTATACTTTCATGTCTGCGAGATTATTTGCATTATGTGTGTGTTACATCTTAAGCTATAATTAAGACAAAATCAATATATTTACATCTTGTTAGTTTACTTATGAATTGCTAAATAAGTATTATAATACAGATAATGCCATAGAACAACCAACAAATATAACACTATTTCTGATTTAATATTCCATAAAGAATTTAATCTTACCATTTATTTAACTGCCAACTACATTACATATAGCTATGATTCTATGATAACACAAAAATAAACATTCAAGAAAAATTTAAGCACATGAGGAATAAACAAGCTTCTTGATTAATAAATCTAATGACAAATAATGAATTCCCATCTAACTTTGAGGTATACTATTGGTGTGGGACTCTGTCTAACCACCAGAATAGAAGGGACATATACTACTCAACTTCATAAAATATCATTTTTATAATGCATATGTATGCAATCTAGGAATATACTTCACTCATGGCAAATACTTAGATATATTAAGGGAGAGAGTTCTCAATCCAAATCTACATAGAACATATCATGAATGACTTTCTTTCTCATAGCTACTCCATATATTTCATTTTATACAGTGAAAAATAAATACACATACAGAAATGTCACTAATTTTTATCAATTCTTTTAGCATATGGCATTATCCAAAATTAACAGAAAGAAAAACAGTTATAAAACTGAATATTTACTAATTATATGAAATAAATGCATAAGACAGACACACCATACGTTCACATAAGAGCATGAAAATAACTTCAAATTATATAATACATGAATATTATGGTAAAGTAAATGGTAAACTGAAAATAAAACTTTTAGTTTGTGACAAATTACTAGCTGTTTTAAAATTTTTAAATGACAGTAGTTATTGTCAACAAATTTCACCATTTCTGATAACAATATTTATTGTTCATACATTTATTACTTTCTAAGCCAATTGCTCACTTCGAGACATTAAATAAATAAAAAAAATACTTCTCTTCAATAAAACACACAAAAGTATATATATATATAATGCACATAGAAATTCTATTTAACTAATAATCATTTCCGGTGTATTGCAACTTGCAACACACTATCCGAGACGTTCTTGAAGTCAATGAAATAGCATGAATTAAATAAGCAAATACATAAATAATAAATATATCTATCTATTTATGGTAAATCAATAGCAACAATAAAAAGAAAAAAGTCACTCTTCTTTTAGCTTTTAAAAAAATTCACTTGCAAAGTTTTTTAAATATAAAGTTTTCTGAACAATGCGAAGACAAGGACAATGATTTCAGATGAGTATGTGTTAGTTAACATGGAGACAAATTCCTATAAAATAAACATTGACAAATCAGGTTTAATTCAACAATCTCAAATGTTCTTAGCAATAGCTAATTGAGTTCACTAATATAGCGTGTGTAATAAACTTTTATAATAACAGAGATATAGATAGATAGTTTCAGCTATGTATCTGTTTGGTATTGATCATTTAATGAATTCTGTAATTCATTTTTATTTAGCAGTAACTTTTGCAGGTTTCTAAAAAAATATTGGCTTCCCATAAACTTCATAAGTTAGCACAAATATAATTATTTTGGTCTGTTGCTAATTAATTATTCACATAAAATCTACAATTCCTTAAGCAATAACATTTTTCTTTTATAATAAGTCCACATACCAAGGAAAACAAGAAATATATAATATTAATGTTCTTCTATTTGACTTAAACATGTACACATTAAATAAATACTAGTAATTAGTTAATTATTTGTAAGCCATGCATTCACATCTTTAATAAATTAATTTATAAGCATGAATAATAAGCATAATTATTATCATGTAGTAGTTCAAATATACAGCACAATAAATTATACTCATATCCTTCCATTTTAACTTAACTTTTATATAATTAGAAGAGAATTTAAATGTAAAGTCTATGGTAGATTTTGTTAAGCAGTCCTGCATAAATTTTCTTAAAAGATGATAAATTTCACACAATTTCCTTAAAAGACTCTAGAATGTTCACACAATTTCATTTTTTTTAATAATAATGATAGACATAGGCAAACAAAGTAGATTAAAGTTATCATCATATAAATACATTTTAAAACGATAGGGTTAATTTAATGTTTAATTGAGTGGAAAGTGAAGAAAATATATCTTTTGAATAAATTAGCCTGATATCCTTTCTTAAAGCTGTCTGGTAGCTAGAATTCTCACACTGAATTTTATAAAAAAATTTTTTTTTAAATTTACACTTTAGAGTTTAACTGACTTGATTTCTGGAAGAGATTGGAAAAACCAGGTACATAGAAGAGGTGGCAGAAACAGAATCAATAATTTAATGAATAATAATGAAAGAATAAATGAATAGATAATAATCTATTACTAACTATCACTTAAATACATTTCCTTTCCATCAATCAAGAAGTCACCCTACTCCACCCTTTGCACTCAGTTAATTAAAGAACAAATATTCAAGAAATCTTTACTTGAAAAAAAAATCATTTTGATTTTCTAAATTAAATCAAACCGAATAAAACAAATAAAAATAAATAACTTTTTATACTTTTGAAATAAATAAATATTAATTAGCTAGTAAATAAAATGGTGGATAACACAATTTAGTTTGTCAAATAATTTACCAACCCAGATATTCATTAATCATTTAAAATATATTTACATCTGTTATTAGAGATATTTGCTGTAATTTTAAATGTTTTATTGTAAAATGTAAAATTCTATATTGCAATTAAATATGAAAATGAAATTGAAAGATGATACAGCCAGACATGCATACACATATACTGCTATATGAATACTAAATTATCCTGCCTAAAATATGACTGATATGGCTATGGGTTAAACATATTTCAATGATTACATTATTTATACATAGATGAATGTGCCAATAAATAAACAGATCAGAAAAACATCTAAACAAATACCAAACACTATTCTACAAATAAATAAAACAAATTTACATCAACTTAACTTGCATATCAACAATTCCTGTAATAATCTAACCCCCCTTTCTTGCATTATTATTATAATAATAATAATACTAAATGCTGATAAAATTTCCAACTAACATTCATGAGCAACTCTCACATAAGGTTTTAGACCATTAACAAAAAAAATTAAAATTTTAGCGCTATTTCACTTTTTTTTTTAGTTAAATGCAGTTATTCACCACTGACACAGTATGATTTAATTATTTGTGCCCATTCAGAAGGTCATAATATATATATATATATATATATATATATATATATATATATATATATATATATGTTAAAACGAAGATTTGAGGGTTAAATATATAAAATACATATTTTGGGGTTCATCGTGTTAATCTTACCCACGTTCTTTCAAATATACGGCTGTTTGAAAATTTCTCCGTAGAGGTTAGTAATGTTAAAAGAAGATTTGGGTTAATATATAAATATGTTTTTTTATATATATATATATATATATATATATATATATATATATATATATATATATATATATGCAAGCACACACTATTATGTTGTTTTATGTCATTAAACATGATCATCTCAATATGGATATCCATTATAATATATGTATCTGCTACAAAAGTTTAAAGAAGTTATATAATTTTTATATTACATTAATGTATTCATTATATAACTTAGAATATATTTTTATATATACTGGTGTTGTAAAAAACAATTAGTTATTTATCCTTCTGCATTTCTACATTTACCGTTAATTTGAATTAGTAATTCAACATTTTAATTTTAGTATTAAAATCTTTTTCAATATTATAAAGCATAAATTGGGTATGATTTGTTAGAATTTTACAAATGAAAAACATTCTTAAAAATCATATTTAAACTTTTCAGATATTACCATCAACCATTATCAATCCACAACAAGATAAAGGTCTTTCAAAATTCAATCCATCTTTTCCAATCTTTATATTTTCATCTCAACATCACTCCTATATTTGTTCTTATATCATCCATCTATCTCTTTCTGGTCTTTTACAATCTTTTGGAATCCAGTTTAAGATTTCAATTATTTATCTATTATCATCTTTTTAGCAATATATGCAGCCCAACTCCACTTGAGCCTTTTAATTCTTTCAATGATGTCAGTAACACCTGTTTGTTCTTTTAGCCATGTATTACATTTTCCAATCTCTTCTAGTTACTCCTAACATGTGTCACTCCATACTTCCTTGATAGTCTGAAAGTCTCTATATTGCTCTTCTATTAAGTGTCAAATCTCAGTATCATAGGTAAGAACTGATAAAACACATTTATTAAAAATCTTTTTATTCAAACATATGGGCACATTTCCTTTTAATATTGAGTAATTTCTACTAAAAGCATTTCAACCAAGTTTAATTCTATGATTAAGGCCATTCATTATGCTTTCATCTGTACTGATAATCTGACCACAGTTTTGTAGTTGTTAACTTCTTCTAACCCATCATTATCAATCTTTATTTTCATCTTTTGAAAAAATCCATTGAACATTACTTTAGTCTTTTTAACATTTACCTTTAGTCCTACTTTCTTACTTTCATCTGATAACTTTTGCAACTTTTCTTAAAGGTGTGAAGCATTATTTGTAAAAACAACTACTGCAAAATCTAAATGACTTAAATAATCTCCATATACTTTTATTCCTTTAGCTTCCCATTTTAATCCACAAAATACTTCTTGCAGCTCTGCTGTAAAAAAAATTTGAGATATGGAGTCACCCTATCTTACACCCTTCTCAATGTTAACTTTCCTAGTTTCATTATGTAATTTAATTGTTGCTGTTACATTTTTATAAATATTCTTCAGAATATGACAAAATCCTGGGTCTACATCTTGAAGATCCAATGTTTTAATCACTTAAGAAATGCTTATAGAATCAAATGCATTTTTTTAATCTAAAAATTCAAAGCATAATGGAAATTCATATTCATTTGACCATCCTATAATGTATCGCAATCCTTGGATATGATCCATTGTACTAAAACCAATTTTAAAACCAGAT
Source organism: Epiperipatus broadwayi (assembly GCA_028023455.1). Classification (NCBI taxonomy): domain Eukaryota; kingdom Metazoa; phylum Onychophora; class Udeonychophora; order Euonychophora; family Peripatidae; genus Epiperipatus; species Epiperipatus broadwayi. Next base: position 12,117,340 of record JAQFVV010000007.1, on the reverse strand, counting down.
TGTTCTTTTGGTTGTCTGAAATCCAAGGTTCTTGCTGTAAGAAAAGTTATGATTATGTTGGTTAAAATTTTGTATAAAACTGATAAAAGACTGATAGGTCTGTAATTTCTAATATCTTCTTTATCCCCCTTTTAAATATTAATATTAATACTGAATTATTCCAATCATTTGGTACATTTTTATTACTCAGGAATTTGATATATAACAATGCCAAATTTTTTTTTATTTCTGTATGTGCTTCTTTTAAGATATAAATTATAATTCCATCATTACATGGAGTGTTTCCCTACTTCAAAAAATGTAATTACATGTCTCACTTCTTAATTTAAAATAGTGGGCAATTGAGAAAGATATAATATTTGTTGGAGGTACTTGTTCTTTATTACTATATAATTCTTGATGGAAATCTACCTATTTCATAAAGTCATCTCTCTGTTTTATAATAGATCCATCTTTTTTATTAGTGTAAATATGTTTCCTATCAATATCAAAATGTTGTCTTATGCTCTTGAGCCTTTTATTCTTTTCTATAGCTTTCCTTGCTAGTTTACAATTATACTTTTTTATATCATTATCAACTCTTGTGTGTACAATTTTATACAATTGGAGTTATTCATTTCCTCTTAATGCATAATTTTTATATATTTTCATATTCCTTTTCTTCTTTGTAAATTCTCTAGTCTCAGTAGAAATTTTATTGGTCAATTGCTGCTTTTTTCTACCAGCTATCTTTGTTGCAGTTTTTAAAGTTGCATCATTTATTTTCCTATTAATTTCTTTTAAATCTGAATCATATCCAAAATCTACTAATATTTGAAACCGATTTGTAAGTTCTAATTTAAATTCATTAGAATGTTTTTGAAGATTAGGAATATCAATTCTGAATATTGTTTTTCTTAATAATTTCGTCTTTCTAGTTTTGCATTAACATGTATGTTATATCTCATTAATCAATGATCTCTTCCTGTGTTGAATTTATTAAGAACATTACAATCTTGAAATATGTATTTTTTTTAGTCAAAATATAATCCTATTCTGCTGTATCTTTATTTGGCATTTCCTTTTAACATTTTTCTCAAAAAAGGAATTCATAATATAAAGTTTTTTCTTTATAGAAAACTCCACAATCTATGTTCTGTCTCATTTCTATTACCATAATCAAATTTACATATAGCACTTACATCTATCAATTGTTTACCAATTCTATTATTAAAGTCTCACATAACAATTTTAAAATGTTGTTTTATCTAATAAAAATCCTTTTGTATGTTCATATAAAAATACTCTACTACTTAATCATGAAAACTTATTGTGGCATAAACCTGAATTATCTGCATTTGGTATCTGCGAATAAGTTGAACAACTAATCTTGATCTTCTATCCAATACTCAATCAATCTCTCCACATGTTGTTTTGCCACTTTCTTATTTGTAATAAATCCTACTACACTTGTACTTCCAATATGTGTGTCTTTATAGTAGAGTACATGTCCACTTTTTAAATCAATTATTTCTTCACCTTTTCTTCTAACTTCATAAAGTTTAATAATGTCCCATTTAACATGAGACAGTTTTTCTTTCAATTCTTGCAATATTCCTTCAATTGAAGATAATTTGCAATTGTAAGTCTGCTGTTAACTGAAAGGAGACTGTTTGATTCATCTTGGAGGCCTGAAAGGAATAGAGCAGGGCAAACTCCTAATGTCTACTGTATGTATTATTTTATTGTAGCTGTTATTACTATCTGATTATTCATAACATATATGATCATGGATGGGCTTCTCACCAACACACATTAGCCAGTGTTGTGAGTTTTTTTGTTTTTTTTTATCTCCGAGTTGAAGATCAAGAAACATCATTGTATTTCTTCTCAGTTGCATGATAAAGCAGAATGAATGTGTATGAATGAAATTTCTTTTGTAATAGATATTTATAATAACAACAGACAAAAATAAATCTTGGTCCTTATTTCCAGGAAGCTGCACAGTCACCAGCCAAGGCAGTGGCTAGTGGCCAAAGATGGAGGGTGCTAGCAATCCCCTGATTGCAGAGCCAGTTCTGCCATTTGGTGACCTGTTTTTCCAAATATATATATTGTAACCGGACAAGCATATCCAACCTCTTTACATCGGTTGTAACTATTTCCTGATGAGCATATTTCAGGAAGGAACTTTCAATTGGCATTCCCCAATGCAGATATTACTCCACCTACAACAATATTTCCTGCTCATCAGAGGATGTAGCACCATAGAGATTGGAAGCATCTAGAAATTCATGTTTGGTTTTCTAAATGGCACCACTTGAGTTCCATCTCACTACAACCTTACTTACCATCATCGGGTTATGCCAAACATAGCTCAGGAGGCATGAGATTCTTGTGAACCAGTGCATAAATGGATGAATGATGCAAATGAAATTGACAAAAGGTATTACTTATTTTGAAACAATAATTTTATTCAACAACAACATTACTTTAAGTTCTTAAAGAAAAAAAAGGAAAAGTTTGCAAACAGTCTCTATATTGGTTGTCTTTATATCCATGTGCACATCATGGATGTTTTCAATTGTTCCTGATTGAGAATTATTCTTCTAAGTTTGAAGCTCCCTCATCTGCATAGATATGTATCCATGTGTATAGCAGTAATTGATTTATTGAGGTATCTTGAAGTGTTTATTCTATCCAAGCATCATGAAGTATTTACTTTAATCCAGGTATCGAGAATTATATGTTTGAATCCAGGAATCCCAAAGTATTTATTCCAATCCAGGTATCAGGGAGTATTTATTTTAATCCAAGTCTCTTGAAGTACTTATTTTAATCCAGGTATCGAGAATTATGTGTTTTAATCCAGGAATCCCAAATTATTAATTTTTATTTTATATATCATACATGTGTAGGCTTGAACCACTTATTTATCACATCAATACAATTTGAAGTCATTATTGGAAAGACATTTATTATTACTAATATATTCAGTGTGGATTTGAACCACTTATCCATCAGATCAATACAGTTTGAAGTCATTATTTGAAAGTGATTTATTATTACTTAATACATTCAGTGTGGGTTTGAACCACTTATTCACCATATCAATGTATTTTGATCATTATTTGAAAGTGATTTATTATTACTTAATATATTCAGTGTGGGTTTGAACCACTTATTCATCATATCAATACCATTTGAAGTCACTATTTGAAAAAGGTTTATTATTACTTAATATATTCAGTGTGGGTTTAAACCACTCATTCATCATATCAATACCGTTTGAGGTCATTATTTGAAAGCATTTATCATTACTTAATATATTCAGTGTGGGTTTGAACCACTTATTTACCATTTCAAAACAGTTTGAAATCATTATTTGGAAAAAATTTATTATTACTTAATATTCAGTGTGTGTTTGAACCACTCATTCATCATATCAATACCATTTGATGTCATTATTTGAAAGAGATTCATCATTACTTATTAAATTCAGTTTGGGTTTGAACCACTTATTCACTATTTCAATACAGTTTGAAATCATTATTTGGAAAAGATTTATTATTACTTAATATTTAGTGTGGGTTTGAACCACTTATTCATCAGTTCAATACATTTTGAAATCATTATTTGGAAGAACATTATATTATTATTTCTTAATTCACATATATAAACATTTCCTTAATTTATGTATGTGTGGTTCCAGTGGCAATTCATTCTATCAAAGTTTTTTTATATAAAATAATAACCGTTATTCGGAATAAATCATTTTGTTTTTTCATTATTTGAAAGCATTTTAATAATCAATCAATCCAGAAAATGACATTTTATTAAATCATAGATTGTCTTAATAAACACATCTTATAAAATATTTTATTTCACCTATTACTAGACTGCGTTCCATTTTTAAATATGTTTCCTTTTTGTATTACTTACAATCAATTAATTTAAAAGCAACATTTCATTATATTATATTTTAACTTAAGAAATACAATTTGCAAAATATTTTTGCATATTATAAAAGGTTATAAAATATGTACAATTTTCCTACCTGAACTTACATCTGCTGGTGGTTCATTATAAATTTTCCAATGAATGAGGGGGTTCTGAGAGCTTAACAAGTCAATGGTCATTTCACAGACCTTGATTTTTTTTACTTCATAACTGAACTGAGACAGAGAAGAGAGAGAAAGCTATTTTCAATTATTCAGACATTTGAAGATATATTTTAACCACTTGTTTCTTCATTTAATATTTTATTAGTTACAAGTTCCTTCTTTTTATTGTTCACTGTGCTCCAAGATTTATTGGGCTAGTAGTCATATACTATGGATTTCTCTAATAACCATCTTGATGCTTTCTACCAATATGTCTTCTACAAAAATCTCTTAAGCAATCTCTACTCCCCTATTTATCTATTTATGCTTTTCTTATCTCTCAGTTTTGGGATTGATCTAACACCAATCTTGTCAGAGGTCTGTGTGTTTATTTTCTTTCCTCATTGGCCATCTACTTTTGGCAGAAACAAATTCTAATAACTCTTATCTAATGTTTTTGGAAAAACATCTATTGAATTTTATGCCCACACCAATCTTTTTTTTCATTAATCATTAATTACAGCCTTCTTTTTGATAATCTGTAAACATTAAACTTTTGCAAAATATTGCATTTTAACAGTACTCTTAATATTTTAAAATATTAATTTTTAAATTGCTGTAATCTTTTTATTTCTTCATTTTAAGTTTTATTTTTGAAACTGTGTCAGCTTTTTTTTTTTAGCTCAACAGTTTTAAATTGGGGGAGGGGGGAATTCAAATTATATATGTGAAACAACCTGACTGTTTCTATATATACCAGTAAAATAAATAATGAGAATAATTTCTTTTTAGTAATAACTAATTGTCAGTAAGACAATTGAAAAAATATAGTTGCAAATTATTTGTTGAATGTATCCAATTTTTAAAACATTTATAAATAATTATAAAATTTGATAAAGCTATGAAATTCTACTCAAAAATTAAAAATTGCATTTATGTTTTTAAACAGAATGTAGTAGTCATAATTTGCCTTTTATCATTACTTCAAATTTCTTAACTTGTATTTTTAAAAATGAAATATATTTGTAAAAGTACTAAGTATAAAAATGAATATTATTCTTTCTTAAAAATTAATATAAATATTTTATAAAAATAATAATAATAGATTCTGAAATTCTGAAATTTTCTTTTCTCATTGTCGCAATGATGAAAGGAGGGTTTACAAGTTTGTTTACATGACTAAAATTAAAAAATATACCAATCACAGATGTAAACTTTTGATGGTATATCTCTAACTTTTCTCTGTAGATTATTATGTGCTTCACTGATATTTTCAAATCTTTTTTGAAATACTAAATCAATATTTGTTTTATTTGCAATTTTTACTATCAAATGAGTGGAAAATTACTAAAATAATACTAGAGATAACTGCAAAAGAGTGGTTTAAAGCCATGGCATAGAAGTGCTATAATAATATTCTATGAAGCACCAATTGTTATTACCAAAAGGTTAAATATTGGGTTTAAAAAAATCAGTTTTTATTTGAACTTCATTAATCAAATTATTTACTTACCTATTCTGTATTTGATGTCACTATCCACAAATTAGATTTTATCCTAGTTATTACAGAAAGGACAACAATTTTTTTCTGTCAGTCACACAGTTACTCTGTCTACTTTTATATGACATCTCAATGTGCATAGATAAAATACACTTATATGTGAAAAAAAGTAATATATTTTAAAAACAATATGTTTAATTATAGATTTGTATCAGTGCATCCTACATTTCAATACTATGATATTACAGACTCAAAGGTAGATCACTCACATATTACCAGTGATATAAATATAGATGTCACAGATTATACAGATCAAACACGATTAATCACAAATTTCTAGTTTCGGAATAATTTCACACTTATGAATTTAGGATATGAGGTATAAATCATTTATCTGTTACTTTAAATCCAAAATCAGATAAAATAGGAAAAACAATGAGAAGCTTATTGCAATCAGGATTATTACCTATAAAATTAACACGGAATACTGAAAATTCTAGCGAACTATATATGTGAACTGACCTTCAGTAAATTAAAATGTAGAATAGATCAATCTAAACTTTATGTTTGATTGTATACAAGCCTAACATTTACTGATGTATTTATTCACTGAGCGTAATTTATATATAGTAACGTAATTTCAAAAGAACTATAAAGTATTAGAAAGTTTATTATTTTTAGTATTTACAAAATATTTTGCACGTTAATTTTGGTTGTTGATGTGTGTGTACTAATATATTTATTATAAAAGTTTAAGATATTTGGATTAATAGTATACTACTTATATAAATCATTAGCATTTTTGATTATTAATTATAGATATTTTTATTGCCATTTCCTTTTGTTAAAATTATATAACTGTTATTTAATATTACATTTTAATGTATCATTATGGAGATGTTTATAAACTTTTTTTTTTTTACATTAATAAGACAATAACGTCTTTGTCGCATAAATTTAAAGTTTTGAATTAGATTCTAAATATATAATGTTTACTATTCAATTTTATTTTAATATAAATATTATATTTTTTCTTTCAAAACTTTCAACCAAGCAGAAAACATATTTTTTTCTTTAAAAAGGCCACAGACAGAAATAGATCTTTTTATTTTTTAAAAAGTCATCTAAATATATACGTAATCACACACTTTTTCAACATAGAAAAATTAAAATTGATTTATCTTTAGTTATGATAATTTTTTTGAAAAACTTTCCTTTTAACTTTATTTGGTTGTCTTTTAGAAAAAAAGAAAGATGAACAAAAAATGAGTAATAAAAGAGTAATTAAAACTTTGAAATTAGATTAATTTTCATTTTTTAGTACTTCTTTGTGTTAAAAGAAAAGTTCGAAGAGTCGACATTTTCAAAGAAAGTGTTTTACTTATTTTTTATAAAAAAAATATTTTTGTAAACTTTTAAAATTCATTGTTTTGTAATCACCAATTGCGCATCGCTGTCTATAGCAACATAGACATTTAAGAACACGGGATTATTTTGAAAAGAAAGCATTTAGCTAAAAGGTTCCTCTAAAATTTGTTATGACAATGGACGTCAGAACTACGTTATAAATTTAAATGATTTGATTAAATTTATGATGCAACTATGAAAAGTGAGATGCTATAATAAATTGTGTAAAATGGGAGAAGCAATGAAAAATTAATACCGATAAAAACCGGGAAATAAATCATATGCTAGGCACGCATAAGTGCGACACCCTCCCTCTGCTAGTCAAGGCCACATCATATGATAGCAATATTTTTAAAAATTCTTTTGCACTTAGTATTCCAGTCCTATTATGATTAAACATATTAGTATAAGGCAGTTTCCACTTAACTATAAAATTTCAAAAGAAACTTTATTCACAATTCTTAGGTATTACAAATAAGAAAATGAAGATCAATCAATACATACATGACAAATTACTGCATTTTGTTAGAACGAAAAAAAAAACATTATACATTGTAAAACATACAATATTTTAGTCAATATATAATAATATTTTAAAAAAGACATAATTACCATATCTCAATATTGGTTTAATTAGAGTATGTATATAGAGAGCTTCTTTTTTGTCTCAAATTACTGTTATAAAGAAAAGGATATCGTCACCACTGACTACAAAGTGTTAATCTGGTGGTTATTATTTTTGTAAAGCAGGTATTAGAAAATATCTAATAATAGAATGAATTGTAATATTATTTTTCCAAAATATTTTTATGATGTGATTGTTTTGTAGGTTACCACTAATTAATACTTGCCTGAAGATTAATGGTGATGATCTTTTGTTTGCAATAATATGTTGGACTATTTTCATTATATACATATATTAATTATTAAATGTTTTAGAAAAATTAGAATTTATACTTTTCTAAATATATTAAACCCTAAGTAGTAGTATACAGGTTAATATAGAACACCTTAGTTCAAGTCTTTCTATTATTCTTTATTTTTGAGATGTTTCTGGACTGATCATGCTCATAATGCCAATGGGCAAATGAAGAGAAAATAATCACACAAACATCCACATCTATACCCATCTGTGTGTTATTACCCATAGTTGAATGTAATTGGAAAAGTATAAATAAAGTTTGAATTATTCTTAAAACATTTAAGTGAATAAAACTAAATGATGAAAATAATCCAACATATAATTACAAATAATAGCTAACATTATTTTCTTATACAATAGATAGTTGTTAAGCAAATAGATTGATTACAGGCTCACTAACTGAAAAAAAGTCTCTTTCTGCTCTAAAATTATTTTAAGACTTATTTGGATAAATTCAAATTCCAATCTCATGGGCATTGGAAGCATAGTTACTAACCAGTATGTCATGAGATGTGTTATTTGTAAGTCACAGTAATCTATAATCGAAATGCTACATTCCTACCATTAGCAAAATATTTAATATTCATGTCAAAAAATAATAAACAGGTTATACATGAGAAAAAAAGGATATAACAGGAATAATGTTTTTTTTAGAAGTATATTCCCATCTTGTACTACTGATACTTAGCATGCTATATGTTTAAATAATGAAAAGTCCACTGCAATTTGTTGTAAAACATATTTGAAAACAATATCTTCTGTGTATGATGGGAAATATTTGTCAAATGAAAACATAAAAGATTTTAACTGATTGATAAAAAGATGTGTAAATCAATACCTCAAACAAATCATAACAAAAATCTAGACTTCTGTTATCCAGGAAATAATAAAAGCAAACATACAAATATTTTAATGTTCCGGGTACATTGAGAAATAATTACTTTGTTTTTTATTCATGTCATATTTGTTCTAGTGTGATCATGTAGTGACAGACTCAAAAGTTAGAGGTTACAACTTTAAATATCAACATGCTACTTCCGATGCTCAAAGGTCACATGATCTTGTTAGTAACTAATAATTTTTACATCTTATTATACTTTTAATAATCAGTAAATAGGTTTATTTAATGGATTTTTTTCATGCATATAATATGACAGATTTTTCTAAAAAATAATAATCATTGAGTTAATTGCTCAGGAATTTATATGAAAATTGAGCATTTTGAATGGTAAAGTCCAGAATCCATCAGTCTCCACTAAATAGTTTCTTATTTTTAAATATTGTCAATAATATAAATAATGATGATCGCTAGTAGATGACCAAAATTCCCCACTCTTCCAATACTTATTGGGAACCATTTGGGAGCTTTATGTTCAATTATAAACTAACAAATATTATGAGTTCACCATTTCAATTAAATTCTAGTAGAATGGCATCGTTTATACTCAGGTTTTTATATGTATTCAACTATTTCTGTTATTTAATCTGTTTAATATTAACATGATCATACCAATTTGGCCTTAATTCATTCATTTTTTCTCTCTTTCTTTATTATTGTAGATGGGCTCAAGTACCCACACATTTTTCTAAAACTTAAAACAAATCAATTTTGGTAGAATGTAAATGCATAATAGTTAAACAGTAGTGAACAATTTAGTATTATTCAAAGTATAGATTGATTCTTAGTTTAAAAAAAAAATAAAAAATTTGTGTGATCAAATGAATAAACCATTATTTAGCTGTACTATAGTTACCAAAATAACTGATGTTAAAAAGTATTTATTCTTCTTTAAATTCTTGAGGATCTACATAATAGGATTATATTTAATGAACTGGAAAAGGGGATGTATATATGTCGTATTTCCCAGTAAAAACCATCTCCAAACAGCTTGCATTACCATCTTTGAATCATGTTATGTAGTCACATTGAGTAGATAGATATTCATCACAAAATTTTTAAGACCCTATCATGTCAGGATCATGAATTATGACTTGAAATGTGATAGCATGTTTCATACTTTAACCCATGATGAATTTATGCACTAATATTAAATTTTAGATTGGACAAAACTTCTACTTAAACATTTGAAATGATTTAAATTGTTTATGTTAACAAAGGCATGAGTTACAAAACTGTTTACAAGTTGTTTACAAGATTTCATTCTGACAAAGGAACATTGACAATTATGTATGAAAATATAAAGCACAATGTCATATTTCATATTGATTTAAATATCTTAGTGCATTAAAAGTTTGAGGTGAATAACTAAATTATGTTGTCAAGTAACAAATGCTTTAAATAGCTTGGAGAAAGAATTAATCACATTTTCATTAGGATATGCTGTGTATATAAAATGTGAATCTTTTAATAATTAATTTTTGTAACCTATACTAGTATCTAAAAATAATCAGAATTTTATAATAAAAAATGTTTATTTATGTTTGTCTCTTTCAAATTACTATCCATTTGATGCAATATACTGGTCTAAACATGTTTTTCATTTTTCAAAATAGTTCAGAAATACTTGTAAAGTAATGCCTTTTGGCATCTCTGCCATATTTTCACCACAAATTCCAAGTCCACAAAAAAAAAATTGAGACATTTCTCATTCGAGAGATTAAAAAAAATCACACAAAGGAAAATCAAGATAATATGATTAATAGATAAGCTAATTCATGCTGAATTTAACTAAAAACTGTTTTACACTCAAGGCTTTGAGAGATGACATTGTTGAGGTAGATTTAGCTATCTTTTCATTGCCCAAAATGGAATGTTTACATTTTATTGCATTACATAAATATTTCAAATCTTGCAGATAAAATGTCTTACCATTACAAACCAAATCCAAGAGAGAAATTCCATTTGCACCAAAAAAAAAAAACAGCATTAATTCAACATTTCATCTATTATTAAAAACATCACATGATCACCATTTTGGAGTGGCACTACTGTGTGGAGAGTTTTGCCTATTATAAAAAAATGCAAAATGCACTTTCTAAAACAATGTGTTCCAAGGCCCCATGATTTCACATGATAATGTCATTTGGCAAATTAATGCACAAGAGTACCTGCAAGATGTATATAATAGCAAAAGTATATACTACAATAGGCACACATATGAGAGAATGATTCCAATTATTTTTGGATCTTCCCTCATATAAAAACTTTCATCTTCCACTAAATAATAATTCTTTATACGAAAAAACTATTATGTTTATTACATTTAAATATTCTTTTCTTTTAATTGTTTAACTTCAGGATTTTTCTAATTCAGATAATGATGGTAAATGTTTGAGCATTGGATGTGATAGACCTGGGCCAGATATCATAGACATTGAGATTCTATCATTTTACCAACACATTAAATCACTTATATTTGTATTTACATTAGTTAATTAAACCAATTAGTTTGTGTGAAAGTGTAATATTTATGGCATTTCATTTGTAAATATATATTACTTGACTATTATGATTCCTGATAACACATAAGCTACTTACTGTCAGCTTTAGTAACTAATAGATAACATAAAACTAAAATGGACAGCAATTTATCATGCATTATCATTTGACATCTACTAGTTATTAAAGCCTGCAATAGTAGGTTGCATATCTGTAGTAAAAACATATAACATTGGGCTAATTCCATTATTAAGAATTGTTAAATACTTTAGAAAAATTCAAATTTTATTTAATCTTTTTAAATACATTCACCATATAAGACAATGTTCCATGGGGTCTTCCCTCTGTTTCAGGAGGTGCATCTCTGTCTAATGGCAGTTCTAAAATGGGAATCAAATTTGTGATGATCTTTAGATTTGTGAATACTTAATTTAAGATGACACTATAAACAAGTACGATATTCTGTTAGTACTCTAGGTGTTTAGAACATTATCTTAATTTAAATTCACAAATCTAAAAGTACCCAGGTCAGGCCAGCAATCTCCGAGAATGAGTAGCTAATAATACCACTTTAAACATTGTGTTTTATAGTAGTCTACATTATTAGTAATGGTTGAATGTATTTGAAAAAGTTTAAATATAGCTTGAATTTTTTAATGTCATTTGATAATTAATTTTAGGTGATAAGATTAGTCTGATATATCATTATAATTAAATCACAATCATCAAAAAGGGTATTATTTTAAATATGTAGTAAATGGTCACAAACTATTTCAGCATTTTATTAAAAACTTCCAATATACTAAACTCCCTCAGCATCAAAAATTTGATCACTTCTTCAAAAAATGAAAAAAAAAATGTAAATAGGGCTCTTAGAAGAATGAGAATTTGAAACTACTGAGGAAAGTTACAAATAGAATCCAATGATGATGTAAAGAAATGTAAGAAAGAATAATTTTTGGTCTTATGACTTTAAAAATAATGGTGTTAAATTATAGTTAGCACTATCCTTTGAAGGAATTATAAAAAACTACTAATTAACAACCAAAACACATAAAATCAATCAATAAATGATTTATCACTTGGTAGTTTAATCCATTAAAACATTATACTATCACCTTTGCTTTATGGTTGCACAATCTACTACAACAGCAACACCTCTCTCCAATCAATAATTCCAGTTACTGCAAAATCTAGTGATCAATAATTGTTAAACTGTTATACATCATAATCTCTATCCAGTGTTTTTCTATGCAATATACTCATTGGTAAAAGCCATAACACTAGGAATGAGTCTGGGAATATTAAATGTAAAAACACTTGGCAGGGATTATGATGCACAATCTTTCAACATCTACTGATTACTTGAGCTTATACCAGGTGACAATATTGTGGAAATAATTTTTCTACTGTCTTCACTTGAGTGTTTATAAAATGAGCAAATACAGAAAATGATAAAACTTGATTATGATCCGCAGATCTTTGCCATTCTACATCACTAAACACTAGTAACTAGGACTGTTTCTGTATAATTTAGCATAGTATGGGTTTAATGAATCTATGTAATAAAGTAAGAAACACATTTTTGGTTTAGTCAATAGGTTAAGGCTGTTATATTCATTCTGCCTCTTCATATTCCTCATGAACAACTAATTGCATCTTTAATTTGGCAGAATTTGCACATCCGAAGCTGGAGAAAACATACATTGTTAGTATACTAATTGTAATGGATATCACACACAAAAATATATTATAAAGATTTACAATCATGACTACTTCAAAAAAAAATTTCTGTTAAACTTTTTCAAGTTCAGTGTGTGTGCATTAATAGCTATATAAGCCATTTCAATTATTACACCAAATTATTGACTTTATTTTATCTATTAATATAAACCACAAGTTATTTAAAAACTTTGATTACTCAGACAGTCAGGTTTGATTAAATTATAATGATCTTCTATAATATCCTTGGAAAGTGTTAATTTCTATGGAGAACTGTAAAAAAATACATTTCTTAAGTAAACAAATTTAGTTAAAATAACTAAATTAGTTTTTATAAAATAATTGATTTATTATTTATTTCTAATAATTTAGCCATCCATATGTGTTTTATACACATGTTCTTCAGATAGTGGGTTGATATAAGTGATTTCTAGAGTGTTATTGTTAAGTAACAGCACATATCAGCAGTATATGGTTATTCCTTAAGTGTAATTTATTTGTATCAAATCAATATTTAGTGCTACAATATAATCTTTACTAAACCCTTGATATGTTCTGTACAGAGTGGCAGAGTCTACAAATCCATGGCCCAGGCCTAATATTTCTTTGAAAACGACATATGTACTACAAAAAAATCCTCTTGATTATTTTGACCTGTGTAGATATAACAATAGTAATGTTACAGCTTCTGGGGGAGTTCAAAGTCCATAGAATGGGACCTAGCTCTATTAATTTCCATTGCTTGAACTTTTTTCCAACTCCTGACTGATTATTATTTTTTTTTTTCTGATTTGGTGCAGCTTTACAAGCAGTTGTTCCGGGTTAGTGGGTTCACTTCCCGGCTGATGCTATGACACATGAGAAAATAAGGCAGATCTTGAAGCTCAAGGACTATGAATCATGGCCAGTTGTGCAACTTTGGTTTCTCAAATTTCTTATTAACTTTTGATATTAAGGTATTGGAGGCTAAAATTGTAACAGAAAAAAAAAAAAATTTTAAAATTTAATTCAAACTTATAAAAATTTGAAAATGTGGAATTAATAAAAAAGTATTTGTGTAGATAATGTTGTCTATGAGATTTTATGTATGGTAGTATCTTGCACTTCAATTAAAAAAAAAATGAATTAATAGATACAACTGTTTATACAAAAGTATTTTGGGAATTTGGATTGAGAAATGAGCTGATATCTGCAGGGAGTAAATAATATTAGTACTTATATTCTCCACAACTAAAAAACATTAATATATTTATTCTATTTTTTTATTAATAAAAAAGTTTTTAGTTAATGCAAATTTCAAATTATCTTCATAGCTTATAGCTTTCAAATTAGGAAATAGTAACATTCGTAAAGTTGAAGCCTGCTTAGTCATATTTAAATACCATCGGAATTATTTCAGAGCGCATGACAAGAATTAATAGTTCAAAGGTCATACCTAGAGATAGATAAGTATTTGTTAAAGAGAATATATATTTATTTTCTTTGCTTTACGTATAAACACTCAGACGGTGAGTGTGTGTGTATGGAAGCAATCCAAATCGTTGGTTGTGCTTCATTGGTCGGAATTTTATGTACCTTGACTCAATGTTGAAATAAGTGAAATTATCTAGATTCAAAATTTCTATTTTGGAAAAAAAAAATCATTAAAAAAAAAAGGTTTAAATAAAAAAAAAAAAATGTAAAAATGAGTTTCCTGCAATTTTCATTCCTGCGTCTTCTTTCAGAAATGACTAGCTTTATTGCATTTAAATAATTGTTACTTTCACACTAATCTTTTCACACTTGTTAGATGTTTTTTCCAGCATCATATAATTATTGACAGGGAATTTTATTACTTCCTTGGATCTTTCATGTTTTCAAACTTTGCAGGAACTTTCAAGTCATTAGTGTCTATCAAAAATATATTTGTCAATAGAAAATGTCATAATAATAAGCCTAACAATAAATGATTACATGAAAACCTACTTCTTAGTTACAATTTAAAGCAACATATAGGATTCAGACAACCATGTATTTTTTTTATCTCTCTGTGTGTATGAGTGATGTATATACATATATTTGGAATGAGCACAAAAATGATTAATTATCAGAAGTTTAATTAAAACAAAAACTATTAGCAATCAAAAAAAAATGTTTCACCTTTGTGATTATTATGTTCTCTCAGTATGTTAAGATTTTTCTAATATATTAGAGATATTAGCAGTCATTTGAGAATGAGTAAGGACATCTAATGCAAAAAGAAGAAGAACTTAAAACAAAGGTAAATAGAAAAAAATCAAATAATAAAAATTTAGAAAACAATGAAAGTAAAAAAAGTCGTAAATCAAAACTGCCTGGTGTCTGTAATTATAAGATGAGAACGTGATTACTGAAATACATATTCTTGTTGTTACAGTTAAAAGAAAGCTAACAACTAAAGCTTACTTTATATGACAATAACGGATTGTCTCTCATGAATAGATAAATTCTTACAAAGCATTTCTGTGATTGATATTATTTGGATTGCTATAATAAATTGTGTTTGTTAGTTTTTTTTGTTTTTTTTCTATAAAAATAATTATTACATTTTTATTTACAACTGTCAAACTCACTCCACTTACAACTTTAACATCATCGAACTCAGATAAATACAATAATGGTTATTACTAATCATTTACTTAACTAGAGATATTATCTCTAGCACATATATAAACTTTAAACCTCATTACATGCATATGGAGTTATTCACGTTTCTCTTTCCCATGTGTAATATCTTTATAGATATATTAAACAACTTCTATATTTCCCCATTCTTTTTAAATTCATATAAATAAACATACAATAAAAGACAAATTACTTGAAAGCATCTATCTTTGTTGAAGAATTCAAATCCCCATCAGTGAGCTTAAGTCTGCATTCAGAATAGATTTTATTTACCTGTTTAAAGTGCTTTATTTAAACTTCTTTGTATAAATAATTTCAATCTCTGTGGTTAAGTTGCAACATTTAGTGTCTATATAAGTATATTAGACCATTAATAAAGTTGGGATTCCACATCTTTGGTAAAAGGAAGTTGCATTAACAACAATTTGAAATTGTTTATTGTTATTGACATTGGGATTGTCTAAGTGTTGAATGGTTTTTAATAGTTATTTACAAATCCAGTTAGCCTCGAGCATCATTACATGTATTGTTTAAGTAATACTTTGGGTGCAATTTGAATTACAATTGCAGTTTGTAATGTTCTAATTAACTATTTATTATCTACATTCAGAATAGATTATATTTATCTGTTTAAAAAGGTTTATTTAAATTTCTTTCTATCAATAATTTTAATCTCTGTGGTCAAGTTGAAATTTTTAGAATCTATATGCATATATTACACTATTAATAAGGATGAGATTGATTAGGGATTCCATCCTGATTGTTAAAAAGGAGGTCTCCTTAACAACAGCTGAAAATTGTTGATTGTTATTGATATTGGGATTGTCTAAGGGTTTTTAATGAAAAGTTAATAATCATTTCAATCTAAATATGCATATGTGTTTGAAAATAAATTGGTGAGGTTTTTCTATAGACTAGGTGCCTAATGAAATATTGTCTACCTTTTCTCTCCAATCTATTTTCAGCTCCATCTCTAAATCAATGTGGTCGTTAAATAGTGATGCAGTGAATTTTTTGTTGAAACAAAAAGTTTCAACATCTAGCATGTCTGATTCGTGAGTTATAACACAAAGTTTGATAGGGTTTTTACCATTGTGAATCTTCTTCAGTCTATTTTCTGCTATAATACTATTACAAACCTCTTGAAACCATATATGATACTCATAGCCTGACTTCTAACACATATTCTATCATGTTAAACATTTCAATAGCAGTTTTAATAATTTAAAACAGAATTTCATTTTTATTAGCTGTAGGGTAATATCAGTCAGAGTTGATGATGCTAAAAACAACCTTAATTGAGACAATTGCCAATTACTTCATTAAATTTATAATAAGAGCCACTGTGTGTGGGTGTGCAGGTTGTGCATAGCACAAATGTGCTTCATCATGGTGGTGCACAGATACCAAGATGATTAATAAAATTTATATGCAAATGAAAACGCTTACATTTAAAAATCACTTTATTTTTAAAAATATATTCTGAGTACGAATACTTCATAATTAAATATGAGATGAATATTTTTGGCTTAGACTGATTGTAATAATTGCCTGAGACTTAAATTTTGAGGATTGAGCTGGAATTGTACTAGATATACTTTTACATTGCACATAACCAAACAGCCTGATGCAATTTTATCATAGTAATTAATAAAATATGTAAATGTCTAGTTTTCTGAATCACTTTATAGTTTAAAACACATTCTTATATTTAAATATATGAGAAACACTTCTTTAGATATATTTGTTGTGACAATTGCTTACACCTTAAGTAATACTACATATATACTCTACCACTGCTCTAAACTGAACAGGCACAATGCTTTTTCTTGATATAATTAATTAAATTTATGGGCAGACAAAAATGTTTAGATTTACCAAATCACTTTTATTTAAATATCCTAATTTACATAAAAATAACTCATTACTAATAATAATTTATTTCAAAATAAAATTTGTTTAAAAATATTTTCTCAGTTATAGTATATATGTGTGTGATGAAATCATGTTTATCAATAATATTTTACTAATCTCATATATGTTAAACAGTTTAGAGTAGTGATGAATTAATAGACTCTGAAATGTGGGATTCTTGGACTGATTTGCAGTTGTCTTGTGCAAAATATTTTTAATAATATTATTTTATTATGCAACATTATCTTTTTACACTTTTTAAAAAGTAGCTTTTTTTTATTTTTAATAACGATATCATCTTTTTTATGGTGTATTATCTTTTTATACAATTCACTAAATAGCTTTCCTTGTATGTGAACTCATGTTTGTTCTCTGAGTAAAAGCTCATATTTTATCCATAATCCACATTATGGTCCAAATCTAAGGACAGCAGAATGAGTAAAAAACATAATTTTTTAAAAAGATATTATTGCACACCAAAATATTTAATTCTTAACAAATTCCATGACAATAATATTGTTTAATGCAGTTCTCTTGATTGTAATAAAATCCTTACATGATCGCACTATTGACAATATGTCTAAAAAATATATCTAGTGGAATAAACCAAGCTTTAGTTTTTTTTAGTTATAATATCCTTCTAAAAATTGTCAATCACACGATGTAAGTATGAAAACATTAAATTTCTTTCCTCAAAACTATCCTGTCTGAATCCCTAATTGTTGATATATATATAATAAAATATAATATATATCTGGGGTGGTGAAGATGTCGACCATGGCCAACTAATTAACCACAAGATTTCTGAAAGATGAACCATGAAGCTGATGTGAACATTGACAAATTATAGTGATAAATTCAGAATTGAATTGAATATAAAAAATAATCAAAAATAAAGTAAAAATTTAAAAATATTCTCCTTTAAAAATAATTAAATTTAAAATAAAACCTGTTGTTATTGTTGATCTAAAAAATAAACCCAGATTGGAAAAAGCTGAAAGGAATTGAATTGTTTTTGCATAGAGCTAGAATTAGAACTAAAATTCGTGGAAATATTTAATAACTGTTTTCCTGAGGAGAAATAAAAATAAATTGTCCTGGAGAAATAAGGATTTTAATGAACTGATTTTAAAACAAATAAGTTGTGATCATTTTAAAACATTTCATATAGTAGACAAAGAGCTTTGCTAATTGCTCAACAAACTTTGTGATAAATGCTTAGCAAAAGAAAGCATTTAAAATATCTCTGTACAGGTGGAGTGTGGTTTCTTATAAATGGGGTTTGAGTGTGGTTTCTTATAGATGGGGTTTGGGTGTAGTTTCTTATAGAGATACTTTAAATGCTTTTTCTTGCTTAGCATTTATCACAAAACTTGTTGAGCTAATAGCAAAGCTCTTTGTTTATATTTTACAAGCTTAAAAAAGAAATGGAGACATGTGATATATACTTCATATAGTAATTTAATAATTGCAATTTAATAAATATTTTGTAAAGCTATATGGATAAATTGTAATACTAGAGGGAGCTGAGATAATTTAATAGTAGTCATATAAAATGTCTTCCACAATTCGTATCTTATAAACTGCCCTTATAAAAAAAGCAACACCAATTTGTAAGCACATTCTAAAAAAAAAAAAAAAACAGAACTTCAAAACATTATTTTTTTTCCATTCTGGTTTTCATTCCGGCAAAAAACTTTTTTTTTCTGATTTTCATTTTGAAGCTCTGAAAAAAATGTATCATCCTCAGATACACTTTCACCAAAAAATCACCCCCTTAATAAGTGTCAAAAATTAAATAATAAACTAGTGTAAATATTTTATTATTGAACAAAAATAAGAGAAACTATTTAGTCAATAGAAAATGTAAACAAGTTATGTATGTTAATAGAAAACATATACAAGTTATGTGTGACTGGTTCTGAATTAAATGTAACTAATGAATTTTTAAAACAAATGATTTTTTTAACAAATTGATGCTGTTGGAATGAAAGTGTTATATCAGCCATGTTATTTAAAATTAAACCAGGTTGATGATTCTAAAAAATGTAAAAATTACATCAATAAATAATGTATGAAAATTTAAAATATCAAATTATATATACAATAAATTATAGTTATTAATTGTGGAATTACTTGTAAAAAAATAAATAATAGTGTATTTTATTATTGAAGGAATATACCTTGGTTTTTAGAAAGTGTGGATAAATTTACACATAAGAGATTTTGAATGGGTTTTCAAACAAACAAGAATTATTTTTAACTACTTTTAATAAATTATTAAAATGTCTGTTAAAGTTGATCTAAATATTGATAAAGAAGTCAAAGAATTACATCAGTTTTTACAATTATTGTGCTTCAAAAAACATAATGGAGATAAGATGGACTTCCTTTTCTTCTCATTATGTGGGATAGATCTCAGAGTAAAAACATTCCAGAGAATTATACTCTGGCTGTAAATATTTTTAATATGCAGACCTGAAAAGGGGAATAGGGTAGTGTAATGTTTTTATATGTGTGTGTGAGGGAGAAATGCTGTTTTCTTTTAAATATGATAAAAACACTTCGATATTTAAAAAAATAATATCTTATTTGCAGATATTTTCTATCTCTATTAGCAATTTTGCAAGTTTGTCAAAAATAATATGAAAACTTTTGATAAAAAAAAAAAATTCAAATTCAACAAATTTTTACTTGCCTTACTAAATAAAAATATTTGTTTTAAGGAATTATTTAATTATTGTTTCAACAAATATATTTTAAACATTAATTTGTTTTACTTTAGCATGTATGTGTTTTAATCTTTGAGTTTATTTTATAGAAATATATGAATAAAACATGTAAGGTATTTACCAAACACATTAAATGCCTAAAGTCATATTTTGACTTTTTTCTTGTGAAAGTACTGGAGAAAAATGTCTAATTTATAAAATTTTATTTCATAAAATGGGAAGGAGGACTAAAATTTGCCATGCACAAAGGCATCACTTACCCATGCAGCAGCACTGTTTACAATTACTTTTTACTTAATCAAATGGTGGTAAAAAAATCTGAATGAAACATCCAAACTAACAATGATATATATATAAATAACATGAAAACTTTATTTTCATATTTTATTTGCAAAAAAACATTGACTTTTATATTATACACACATATAAATATAAAATAGCTTTTAAATAGTTCCAGTAAGAATAAATAATAAAGTGTTATGCATAGGCAGAGGTTATGCTTTAATATTTATTTGAGTACTAATAAATATAATTGAAATACAATAAAAATATAACAAGACAAATACTAGCAAAATTTAAAAAAATTGCAAATTTTTTATCAGACTATAACAGAACGTCTTAGATGAAAATTTCTAACAAAACACACTTATAAATAAATAAATAAACTTCTCCATATAGTAGTACCACCATGTGCAAACCTTTGTGAAAAATGGATGCAGACAGGTTTATGCATAAAATCCCTATCTAATGACTACGCATCCAACATTCCCAGACTAGTTTCTAGCTTGTGGCTTTCATCAGTGAGGGACCATGGATTTGAGAGTACTGCATCTGCATCTTAGAATCTCAAATTCTCCATATAGTAGTGTCACCTTGTTGAAACCTTTGTAAACAATGGATGCAGACAGGTTTATGCATAAAATCCCTATCTAATGTCTACACATCCAACATTCCCAGACTAGTTTCTAACTTGTGGCTTTCATCAGTGAGGAACCATGGATTTGAGAGCACTGCACCTACATCTTAGGATCTCAATTCCAAGGTTCATCCCTGATGAAATCCACAAGTTAGAAACTAGTCTGGGGATATTGGATGTATAGGCACTAGATAGGGATTTTATGCAAAAACCTTCCTGCATCTATTTCATTACAAAGTGTGTGGCACTACTGTATGGAGAGTTTGATATTGTTATTAACAGCTTGTGCAAGCATATAAAATGGTGATCATTTGATATACAAATAACTACCTATAATGAAAAACAATAACCAGTTAAAGGTTTTCAAAATGATTAATCAAAAAGTGTCTATCAGTTCCTTGTTTAATTTCATTGCATTTGTAAAAGATAACATTTACATCATCAAACTATAAGCATTTATTTTATAATGTCTTGCGTGCGATTATAATTACGATAGAATGACAGCCTGTTAAGCTAAATTGCGCAGACGCTGTGAGAACATTGTTAATAAATGAATACCTTTGAACAACCACATGATATAGTATTTATATAAGAGTAAAAGGAATCCCTCTTACTCCTACAACTCAAATGTTTATATATGAGCAAATCTAAAGTAGTTGTAACGAAGGCGTGACTACATAATAGTCACTTTAAATTACTATATATAATGTCTGTATAAATGGCGTGAATAAAATTTTCTAGAATTTACTGAACGCCACTCCAAACGAAACTAAATCATATACGAATAAGCATTTATTTTATAACGTCTTGCGTGCGATTATAATTACGATAGAATGACAGCCTGTTAAGCTAAATTGCGCAGACGCTGTGAGAATGTTGTTAATAAATGAATACCATCGAACAACCACATGATATAGTATTTATATAAGAGTAAAAGGAATCCCTCTTACTCCTACAACTCAAATGTTTATATATGAGCAAATCTAAAGTAGTTGTAACGAAGGCGTGACTACATAATAGTCACTTTAAATTACTATATATAATGTCTGTATGAATGGCGCGAATGAAATTTTCTAGAATTTACTGAACGCCACTCCAAATGAAACTAAATCATATACGAATAAGCATTTATTTTATAACGTCTTGCATGCGATTATAATTACGATAGAATGACAGCCTGTTAAGCTAAATTGCGCAGACACTGTGAGAATGTTGTTAATAAATGAATACCTTCGAACAACCACATGATATAGTATTTATATAAGAGTAAAAGGAATCCCTCTTACTCCTACAACTCAAATGTTTATATATGAGCAAATCTAAAGTAGTTGTAACGAAGGCGTGACTACATAATAGTCACTTTAAATTACTATATATAATGTCTGTATGAATGGCACGAATGTGGTTGTTCGAAGGTATTCATTTATTAACAACATTCTCACAGCGTCTGCGCAATTTAGCTTAACAGGCTGTCATTCTATCGTAATTATAATCGCACGCAAGACGTTATAAAATAAATGCTTATTCGTATATGATTTAGTTTCGTTTGGAGTGGCGTTCAGTAAATTCTAGAAAATTTCATTCGCGCCATTCATACAGACATTATATATAGTAATTTAAAGTGACTATTATGTAGTCATGCCTTCGTTACAACTACTTTAGATTTGCTCATATTTAAACATTTGAGTTGTAGGAGTAAGAGGGATTCCTTTTACTCTTATATAAATACTATATCATGTGGTTGTTCGAAGGTATTCATTTATTAACAACATTCTCACAGCGTCTGCGCAATTTAGCTTAACAGGCTGTCATTCTATCGTAATTATAATCGCACGCAAGACGTTATAAAATAAATGCTTATTCGTATATGATTTAGTTTCGTTTGGAGTGGCGTTCAGTAAATTCTAGAAAATTTCATTCGCGCCATTCATACAGACATTATATATAGTAATTTAAAGTGACTATTATGTAGTCACGCCTTCGTTACAACTACTTTAGATTTGCTCATATATAAACATTTGAGTTGTAGGAGTAAGAGGGATTCCTTTTACTCTTATATAAATATTATATCATGTGGTTATTCGAAGGTATTCATTTATTAACAACATTCTCATAGCGTCTGCGCAATTTAGCTTAACAGGCTGTCATTCTATCGTAATCATCAAACTATATTTCATGATCAGTATGATAATCATGGATGTATAAAGCTCACTAAGGTACCTACTTTTAAGTCTATTTTTATTAATTACTTATTCACAAAGACCCATAAAATTCCTACAACTGTATTGTACCGTCATTTATGCATGTATAGAAAAAAATTTGTAATAAATGGATATATAATTGAAAGTTTTAACAGATAAAAAAATAAATCACTGAGTAGCTTTATTGTTCGACAGTTCATAAGAAGTTTGAGCGTTGGAAATGTCTGGTTTAGGGTCTAATAATACTGCACTAAACCACGCATGGCAATTAATCGAATGGCTTTATCTTTCTGGCGTTAGTAAAAAATTCGAACTCCGGAAATGCCATATCTGGAGAAGATTCGAGGATCATACATTCTATATTTTGACGCGTAACCATTGTACTATATCACGCGGGACAATAGATTAAAATATGGAAATAACAGAATGAGTTTCGATATAAGGGAATTTTAGATCATTCGCCATTTCTAGTAGGTTAAAACCCACTGAGCAATATATATGTATAATCGCAATATAGTCATTTGCGCGAAAAATCAGCCACAAACTATTTTAAATATTCATAATACCACATCATCGCCAGGAGTCAACATTAACCTGACAACACCTATTAAATATTTTTATTTTATATAAATCTACTTACATTTGTTCTAATTTATACTATCATATATATATTAATTTTTAAAATGTTTACTTGAGTTTATCCCCCTCTTTTTTTTCTTTTTACCTTTTTAAACATTTTAAATAAACTTTCCTTGAAGCAGAAGAATAAAACTATTCTTCTGAGGTTTTGATGAATCTGCTTTCTACTGTTTCATTTACTTTCTTTTCATAACCTTAATGTCAAATTGCTGGATTTTATTAAAAAAGAAAGGTTCTCCCATATTAAAAGTTAACCTTGTTCTTTTTACTTGAGTACTTAGAAGGGTAGTGGGGCGGGGGAGAGAGAATTTTCTTACTTGCCTTATACGCTTCACTTATGTGAAAATGAAAATACTTGTCTCTCTTGTTTTCTCAAGCTAAAGGTTGAGTTTATATCGACTGTGTCATAATATATATATATTTACGTATTGCTACACTTAACAGTTCGTATAAGTTAGATCTTTTATTTACGTAGATGAAAAAATATTTGAAATTAAATACTTTTAATTTTTTTTTTTTTTAATTAAAAAGATATCTTTTTTTGGAAACATTTACTATTAGTTATTTTGATTTTATTGCCAAAAAAAAAAGTAAATGTATGATCATATTAATAACTTTTATTAGATATTCACTAGAGTAGAGATTATCCAATAATGAATAATATTCATGTAGCGCAATTTTTACTACACCACGCTCATGTAAGGTAGAGACTGGCTTCTATCTATTTTTAACATTTTGTAGAGAAATGTAATCAGAAACATATGACCAAAGACACGTGAAAAAGATGATCTTCAACATGACATTTGATGCCGAACCAGCATTCATTATTTGGACCAGACCACAATCACATACACATATCTTTATATCATTGTTTGATATATATAGATAGCAAACTACTACACTTTATTTGATAAGTATCAAACTTGCTGCCTCACAACTATGGCACAATTCACTTAGTGGAAGTATATTAATTTTTATTAGTCATTCACTAGACTATAAATTATCCAATAATGAATAATATTTATGTAGTGCAGTCCTTACTTTGCACGATTGTTCAAAAGATCACATTAAAAAAAAAGACTGAATGACATTATAGCTTAGGAGTTCATAAGAAATTTAATGCCAAAGTGATAGGCATGGGCATGATCTGAATACCTTAAGCTTCAGATTTGCCACAGTTGAATGATATACAAATATGATAATAGCAGATCAGATATAATAGTTCATCATAAACATAATTAATTGAATGTGTTGTAAGCTTAAGAACTTTTATAACAATACAGGAGCTTTTAGGATTTGATTCTATCAGCCTATTAATGCTCTAAATCATATGTTCAAACAATAATGGCATGTTTAATTGCTTCAGAAATTCATGTAATTGTTGATAACTAGATTCAAGCTTTAATTCTGAAACTTATAACTCAAGTTTATTATTCAAGGTTACGGTTCTAAACAACAGAAGAAGAAAAAAATCAATCTTTAAGTTGTGTTCCTTATATAAAATGAACTAGTGCTGGATGTATACTGATATGGGATAATTTGGAGACTTTCTGACCAGGCTTAAGGATTTTTTACTTTTAAAATGCGGAGCCTGTAAGGTCTGTCTTATGTGAAGTATTAGCAATTAACTCATCAGTATTAGAAAAAATTAATGTGCTAATAGTGCAAAGTAGCAGTCATCATCATCACTCTCATTCCAAACTAATAATATTAATCTGAATATGATATGTAAATGCCAGAGTCCTATCTAGATAAGGCACTTTCCATTAATGAAAAATTAGAAATGCCATCATAATCCTTAAAAAAGTAGACTGTATCAACACATATGGTCATTGATATACATAAATTATTCTCCATATGAAAAAAAATCAAAACCCATTAATCAAAATTACTTGTTGACTTTATGTTGATTTTTTTTCATCTATGTTATCAGCCTCTTTTTCACTTTATCATATTTTTTTTTTAGAAAATACTTTTGGTTTCCATTGAATGAATCATTCCTCTTATTTTATGTTGCTGCAGTGCATCTACAATTTTTTTTAAAACAATAACATTCTCTAGCTATTTAATGGCATCTATAATCCAGAGGAACATTGCCACAGTAGTGTTAATTATGTATCAATGAACTTGATCTTTATAATTGTTTTCCATGAATTTTTTTTTGTATATATATATATAAAATACATATTAAAAAATTCATATCTTCATTTTAACATATATATATAACCACTATTTTCAACTACAATATTACCAATATATACCAGAAGACTTCTACAAGGTTAATCTATATTTGAAATCTATAACTTGCCATCTCTATGTTGCACTGGATGGTTCACATCAGTGGACAACTGTCAGACATTGGAGTTAAATATTCCTGGATCACAATCCAACTATATCATTTTCAGTGCTCAAACTTCTTTTGAGCTCCCCAGTAATAAAGCTATTTCAATATTGAGTTGCATGATTTGGTGCAATGGTTGTATCTCTGGAGATCAAATACCATAGATTAGTGTTCAATTTTATCTCTTCCAGAATTCAAAATTTGAAGCAATAAAATTATTGGATTATTGTTTTGCATGACCAGGTACAATAGTCAGATAGTAAAGTTGGAAGTAAAGGTCTATGAATTTTGGACACTCTGTGATTTCCAGTGTTCAGCCTTCTTGTCAACTCCTGAACAATAAATTCACTTAATCATATACATATAGATATACATATATCATTCAAGAAAACATCATCTTATCCATAGATTTTACAAATAATGTCTTTATAGGTCTGTCCAATCTCTTGTATTTCTAATTGTGATTTTAGTTTATCTGTTGTAATCTTGTCTAGCAACATGTTTATTCTAGTTCTATTTGAATCTACTAAAATATTTTTATGATACCACTGATACTTATTTATTTTCTATTTTGTATAATTCACTTTTAGTTTCTTCGTCTTAACTCCAATATATATCTCTCCAAACTTTATTGTGAGTTTTGGAGTTTTTATATTTCTTTTTAAAATTTATAAGAAATTACCAACAAAGAAATCTTTCTTTTCAAGCTTGTACTTCCTTGTATTGTTAAATTATTTTTAGTATAACAACTCTATCCAATTTTTAATACTATGACTAATATTATCAATTATATTTTCATGTGTATAAGTAATTTTATCACAATAATTAAACTCTTAATTTATTTAATTTTACTATCAGTCTTTGGTTTGGGCCTTTTGGAATGTCAATATCTGAATGGTTCTGACCTCCATGTCATCATGGAGTACTGTGCTTTAGTTTTAAATTAATTATTTTTTTGCAATTATCTTTAGTCTATTTTACTGCATTTACATTCCTTTGACATGAAAAAACAGAACTAAAGTAAATACTTGTTTATTAGTTAAAAATAATAATCTGAAGATATATCACTAGACCACAATGAAAGATATATATGATAAAACAAAAACCTAGAGTCTCACTGATTGGTAAATTCTTTGATTCCAGGCATAGAAACAAACTTATTGTTAGTAATGAGGAAATAAATTATATTTTTTCCACAGTTTATTTAAATATTTATGGCTATTTTTATAAAATATTTGTTTGTAATTATTCAAAAAAGAAATATATTCATGTAACAATTAAATTGTTTTGAAAAATGTTAGCTGTCTGTCTAAAAAATTTCAATATGGATAAAGCTATGCAGGAATTAAATACATCAAACATGACTTCATCTAACCTATATTTTCCAAATTGCTATTTGTGTGTTACAAAGTTCTAAATTAAGTTGATGGAACATGGAATTCATACCTCTACTGGCAATAAGATTTTAAATAGGCAATAATTTACAATAATATAAGAAACAGGAGAGGAATAAATAAACCCAGATACATATATGATTATTAGCAAACTAAAACAAAAATATTTGATGCAGAGAAAGAAATACTGCTAAATTTTTAGTAATCTCAAAAATTTTGTGTTATAAATCAGTGCAATGTTAAAGTAAAAATAAATAAAACATAATAATGTTAGTTTTTATTTAATACTTTTTAGTGATACAAAATTACTGAAAGGGTATTTCCTATTTATTGAAATGTTTGAAAGTATATCTTAGTATTTGTCTTTTTATATTGGAATATTTGCATCATCTAAGCTCACATGACAATGGCAAAAAATCTCATAAGCCAACCTAGTGTGACTATACATAATGCATGGAAACTACTAACCAACTATGCTCTTTGGAAAAAGTGGAGAAATCAGGAGGAACCTCATAGATAAGTATATGAAATTTCTACAGACTTCTGCCTTTGGCAGGATAACTCAGTTAGAGTGTTACCTTAAAATTCAGTAATCAAGAATCTAAAGGTTCTGGTTTGAATCCCATGCTAGTACTATCACTGGTCAGGGCAGCAACACCAGAAGAAGAGGGGAGAATAATCCCTCTCACAACAATGTGCATATACTAACCTGTTTGATGCACTATTACTAACAGTTGAATGTATTTGGAAAATTTAAATAAAGTTAAATTTTTTTAAAGACATTCAATACACATATCAGATGATGGAAATAGTTCAATATAAAAATACAACTAGAACATCATCATCACAAACCATCAGGAAAACACTATATCTTACTATAGGTCATTTCCTGCTTTTATTTACATATGCAGATACACACATGACAATGTAACTAAAATAATTTCATTCACGTACATAATCCTATATAATAATTGCATACATGTAAATATGATTATATAGAGTTTAATAGTGTAGATGCATTCAGGATGAAAAACTATAACCATGATTTCAAATCAGTTTATTTAATAAGTCAATTTATTATACTATATATAATAAATTTATACTTACAAGTAAACAATATATTTTAATGTTTATAAGCACTAAATTTTACTTACATGAAAGTATTGCTCAGATGTATACTATTTGATATTTTATTTATGATATTTTTTGAATTTGAAATAAAGTGCATGTTTTTGTTTATTATTTTCTAGCTTACATTATTTAAAACAATATTTATTCATGGTACCTTTGTGAATAAAAATTGTGAACTGTTTTATTTTTATAATATTGACATCTATAATGGATTAGATCTAGTACATTTCAGTTAAGCTCCAGATGTTATATTCCACTGACTACAAATATGGCCAGCTATGTACTACAGAAACTAAAATTATTATCTTAGTAAAATTGAAATGACATATTCATCAATATAATAATGGCATAAATTTTCTTTAAGATATAGACATTGTTTTTATTTATTAAATAATTTCCATCACATGAAAGCATTCCACAATTATCAACATTAAGAATTATTAATTTGCTGCCAAAGTAACCTTTTTATTTATAAGAGCAAAGTTACGTTAACAGCAAATTGAAAATTCTTGGTGTGGATAAGCATTATCTACTTTCTTGTGTTTCACATTTATAAACCAAAGTAGCTTTGAACAAAGTCAGCTTTAACAATATTCAGTATAGCAATTAGATATTTTGAGGCCATATTTATAATGTACTACATTGAAAATATTTTAGGCTGCATTGTTAAGTATTCAACTATATATAGGTACTAATAAGCATCGAATTAAACTCTATATAGGTACTACAATGTGATAATTTTGATTATATATATATATATATATATATATATATATATATATATATATATATATATATATATATATATATTCAGCATTTAAATCTTAAATAACTTTTAAATATGCTGAAATATCTTATACAGTCAGTGGAAATTTTATAACTTTCAAGCAGCAATTTTTGATGACAAAACCAAACAATTTCTGGTGGATATAGGTTTTTGACAATATCGTAGAACATGAAGAAGCTGAAAACTAGATAAGATCCTACCAAATATAGCAACACAATATCTATTTAACCGTAATTACAATGTCTACATTACTTTTAATTTGTGAAAACAATTTTAGCAGTAATTGAATAACAGCTTTTATGTACCAGCTTAATATTGATAGAAAAGGAAGAGATTTAAAACCATGTCTTCTTTATTAATCTTAAATTGATATTTAAATTGTTTTAAAATTGCATTCATTGACAATTGTAAGATTGTAAAATTTTAATAGATTGTGTATTTAAATTATCATTATTTAATATATATATATATATATATATATATATATATATAAATAATGATAATTCAATATATATATATATATATATATTGAATTAAATATTTATACAGATTTTATTATATAGATATGCCTCAGGAATTGTCAATTAGTAGTAATTGATATTTTTTAGTGATATCAATTGAATGGATATTATTAAAACTTTTATCAAAATTTTTAGCTTTTTGAGGAAACATAATTTGCCATCTTCATAACTTCTGAGATACATCTTAAGAAGTATATACATGTATGCAATTTATCATTAAAAGCCATTTAACACTTTGACAATCCCAATATCAATAACAATCAATAATTTTAAACTGTTGTCAAAGCAACCTCCTTTTAACAATAAAGGTGGAATTATATGAATGAAAGAGACATGTTATAACTCTCCACAAATCCAGTACTAACCAATCTCATTTAGTCAATGAATTACTTTGTCCAAATATAACTGATTTATGTATTCAATTAAACTTCTTTTTTTTCAAAATGATTTTCATATCAGAATTAGGCTATAGGAAGACCACAGCTACTACTTATTTAATATATACAGATCTTGAAGATGTCATTTTAAGTAACATTTTCATATTAAAATTAGCTATACCCTTAAAAGCAAAGAATTCCTTTCATTATCATCACTATCTTCTCCATAACTATGTTTAGGATTACTGCTACATAGCTATTATTAACAGCTGAATGAGCAATGAAACAGAAGCAGTGATCTAGCCAAGTTATGTCAAACAAGCTATTTTTTCCTATGTCATAGCATCGGCTTGGACGCAAACCCACAACCATCTGCAACCAACTATTTGCTTGCAAGACAGTTGTGATGACCTCTTAGCTAACAACACTTGACAAAAAGCTATTTTTATACCATGATTTTAAGATATCTGCATTTATTAGTGTCATGGAGAACTTTAAATAGGGCTATGCAAGCATATAATTATTTGCAAAGTGAATTTCCCCTTCTCTCGAATTAAGCTGCAATTGACTTATCTTTCTTGTGAAGGATCACATATAAGGTATCCCAGACTGTTATATCAAATCTTTTTGGATGATATATCAATACTGTGAAGCATTCTTTACATATTTATATACAAATAAAAATAACAAAAGATGGCATTGATTTCAAAACTGTTGTGTATGTAATTAAAAGATGTGAGTGCCTTTTGCACAGAACCAGAAATTTCATGGTTACAAATAATTAAAAAACATGACAATTGGTTTAGAAATCGATGAGGGTGATTTCTTGCATTAAATAAGGTAAATAATCCTAAAATAATGAATATATTAAATATATAAAAGAATGAAGTCTATGAGGATGATAATGTGTATTTAATAAAGGAACAAAGACTTTAAATTTGAGTTTATATATTAAATATTTGAGTGAAATCTATTAGAATATGTCTTTATAATTAAATAAGGAGGTAAAGATAATAAAGTAAACAATAATTAAGAATGAGAAAGAAAACACCAAGTGAATATAAATTTTAGTATCAGAAATAATGAGTAACTAACCTTAAGGTATTTTCTTTGCATTAGAAAACCAGTATAGCCTTTGATAAGATAATAATATATCTTATAAAGAATCAAAAAATATTTTTGTTTAAAAATATTCCTGCTAAATATTGCTTGTTGATTATTCATCATTACTATTCATATAAAAAAGGTCATTCTGTGAACACTGTACTACTAGTGAAAATGTTATAAATAGATTGTCATTCACATCAATATAGAAAGTAATACTTCTAATAGTAAATATATAAGCTGTAATGATGAGATTTTTTTCCACTTTTTAAAAAATAAGTGAGTGACTTTATTGCTCATGAGATTATAAAAAGGTTAAATAGAGAAATGCCAGAACTATATAGATCCAGAACTCTTGTTCCACAGTCTGACACACTTTACCACTGCACTAGACAATGTGGGGCTATAATGTATTTTTTAAAATACAAATGACAATTACATGTTTATTTATGTAGTTAACATACAGGCAATTTAGTATAAATAATATAATATACTATGTACACCTTAATTGACACTGTACAATGTAGTTTATGATATGATTTATTTTATCTCCTCTTGTCTATAGTTTCAACTGTCCAGAAGTCATCATCAGACCTTTTAAAAAACTTCATGAGGAGGAATGCTGAGATTTTTTAAAAGCTCTGGTGATGATGTCTGGACAGTTAAAACTTTAGGCAAGAGGAGATAAAATAAATCATATATTAGACTGCATTGTAGAGGGTCAATTAAGGTGTATATGGTGTATTATATTATATATAATTCAGCAAGCAAATAAGAAGACGTAGAAGAAAATTTTAATACTTCAAAGGTAATTTATTCCTTATTTCTTCTCTCTATTATGTTTTACATTATTACTTTGAGTCACTTATATTCACAGAGAAATCAGTTATATGATTCCATCATGCAAGCAATAGGTTTTCTTCAACACCAATGACAACAATAAGATTTGCAACAAAATTTACAACTTTTATTTACAAGCACTGCAATTTTGAAAAAGTAAATTGTTTTTCTTGTTTCTGATTTGCTTTTAATATATATTTCTGTTTTTGTTCTGTTTATTTCTCAGAGTGGGGTAAGGATAGAAGTAAACATATTTGTTTGCAAAAAGTAGCTAACAATAATTAATGACACATTTTGTATAAAACATAGTGATTATAAAAAAAGTAAATAGTGATATTACTATAGCCTAATTTTTAATGTTAATAGTTCACCGAGCACAATTAGATAGAGCAGATATAATTTTATCAGTATCAGCAGAACTTTGTTACCAAAGAATGCCTATGATTGAAACATATATTTAATTATTAATGGTGAAACAGTGCAAAAAGGTAAGTAAGCAGAGATCAAATTTGTTTTTACAAGCTTTATCATACGTTCTCAAACTAGATAATAACAATTATTATATATACTATATCACTTTGTGAGACAGTAAATATTAGATCCAAAAATATATATGTAATGTAAGTAAGTGCATGTGTACTTACTGAAACACATATATATATATTTATATAATCTTCTATTTATATTAAAGTAATTAATCATTAGTTATTTATAATTATGGTTAAGCACCCCACCTTTATTTTTCTTTTCTACAATATAATTCCCCACTTATTTACTTACATATACTCATAAATATATCACACAAACAAACACAGATTATGTTTACAGGCAACAACAAAGTCGCATTTAAGATTAGCAAAGTTTAAAAGTGTTACGAGGAAATTAATTTTAATTAAAAATTAAAATCCCTTTTACTTTATTATTTAATTTGCAACTATTTTTAATAATTTATTTAAAAGTATGCTACTTAATTTATTCAGCTTTCTCAAGTTTTGCTTTTTTTACTTCCTATTTGCACATTTTAAATGAATTTATCTTTTTCTGCTGTTGGTTTTTGTTTAATAAATAAAATGTACATAAGAATTAAACTTTGTTAATTAAAAGCATGAACAGATGTATAAAAGTAGAAATATGTTCCAATATGTAGTCTATGTTTCGTGCATGCGCACACTCATTTATGGTTACATTTTTTCTCCCACTTATTGACAGACACACGTTTCTATGAGAATATATTTATACATTTTTGTTATTTTACTTTTGGCTAAGGATGCATTTATATTTGACAATCTGAAGATTCCAGAATTTTTTTTGAAAATGACAATAGAAGTAAACAGTTAAAGTACATTTAATCATCAGTAAATTAAATAACCAAATAACATTATTATTTAAAAGTTCATAAGAAATTCATATAGAAGATGAGACAGAAAAGAGCATTATATGGAATCTACCATTATACTATTACATCAAACTACACATAACATCATCAGTGATACATTACTAGTGCGGTTCCATAAGTTATAATTAATTATTTTCGGTAATATTCAACATAGACATTATCTGTAAGTCAAAATACAATTTTGCTACTTAATCTTTTTTAAATTGTCAAACAAAAATTATTACAATCAAAAATATAGAATAGTTACGAGATCCCAAATAAAGCTCTTTTTTCTAGATCCAACTGTAAAGTGAACTGGATTTGATTTTTTAGCCCCATAAGAAAAATTTAGCAGCGGCTATTTCATGTAGATATTATATCGGATACTCAATCTATTCTGAAACAGAGGGCGCCACCAGACCACTACGTGTCTGAAAAATTTGTTTACTGTGATCAGAATAGATGATGATGATGGTTTACGCTGACTAGACTCAGGGAGAAACAAGAGATCTTAAATTGTTTAGACAATTGAGACAAAAGCACAAAGACAAACGTCAGCCAAATTAAGTTTAAACATATTTCATAAATTTTATTATGAGAAAATAAATTATTAAATATAAGTTTATGACACAATAGATGGGGGTTAACTCAGGCATGTACCAGACATACTAAAGGCAAAGCTATGACAGACTGACTGATCCTCTAATAAACAAATTTAAAAGGGAGGAAGCAAATTTCGTTCAGCAGAGGATTCACTTAAACGTCCACTTTATGTTATTTAAACCATATGCCCCTGAAATACATCAAAGAACCCAGTGCCGATGAGCTTTCCGAGATCTAAGCATGGTCAGATCTCGAATGTCCTTATATTGGTATGAACTGCACCAATTACTACATTTAAAATAACGGTGATTGATCCACCCCAAGAACAATCGAAAAATATCATTGAAATGAAGAAACAATTAAAACTGGTGAATCCCAGCCAAATGATTGGCGAAAATTACTTTAAAATTACTAATTAATGGTCCCAATAAGAGACAAGTAAATGATTAGAAAAACAGTTACGTCTGCCCCAGCAAATAAAGAAAAGAAAATAAACTTACAAACAAATTCTGAGTACACGCTCTGATAAATTTAAAGCACACATAATACCTACAAAAAGAAATCTATCGGAGAGTGCACATTAGTACGAAATATCAAAAGCTTAAATACTCTAGGAGAACGAAAGTATTGCCCACCTGTAATTTAAGAAAGAATAAATTTTATCTTTCTGCTGACGACTTCCAAATTTACAAAGAAAAACACAATTCTAATCTCTGCCTTTAGAGATATTAGAAACAAAATCTCCACCTGCGAAAATTAGACAATAAGTCGCCAGCCAAAAGATTTTTGGAGGCTAAGCACTAGGGCCAACCCAGAGCATAAAATTACAAATTAATTATGGAATACTAAATAATTACAGGTAAGCATAAATAAATATATATATATATATATATATATATATATATATATATACAAGACTGCTAAAGCATTTATGAAAGTGAGGCATAAACTATAAAACTCATTCATCACTCTGCAATAAACAAAACTGAAAGCAAATTGGAAGCTTAAAACTAAGATTCCAAGACACACTATAAAATATTGGAAAACACAGCAAATATTAGATATGAGGCTATATTGATTTAAGAAGACATATTTATGATTAGATTGAGTGGAGATTTAATGAGAATTAATTTACCCTGGGAAGAATAAAAATGAAAATAGTTACCTTTCGGTAAAAGCAGTGTTCACGTAGAGTGCACACTTTTACTTAAGTTCATTTTCAGGTTATTTAGGCAGCAAGGTAGATGAAAAGAGGTTCCAGCTTCTTTTAGGTGTTCAAGGCATTACTGGAACAAACTTGGAAGTCAGGGATCATCTTTTGTGGAGTTAGCAAGCCATTCGGGTGGTGGTAACAAGTATAGAATTTTTCATTTTGTTGCAGGCAAAAGTTCTTAATCACAGCTGATGTCCTTTAAGAAATTAAATGTCCGTGCTGATATAAATTCTCACTTGATAAACAGCTTGTCTATCAATGAACAATGAATTAACTGACACTCCAAATTTTCAGGGCTATTTATACGTTGCTCCATTTCCCGCAAAACACTTTACTTGTTGTCCAATTTCTATGCCTTAGGCAGAGCAAATATTAATCTCCCACTCAATCTATCTAAGAATTCTACCCAGGGTTTATTGAAATCAAAACAACAACATAAAAATCAAATCTCCGTTATCAAAATTGTTTACAATAATTAAAATAAAAGCAACAGGAATGCAATTAGCTAGCCAGCTTGTTTTTAAATCAAATGGATTTAAAAACAGGTGGTATATGAAAACTATTTTAAAATAAATCGATAAACATTTTTAAAAAATCTGTTTTACATATAAACACATGTGTACTTCGATACACGCATTCTTTTTAAATAATACTGCAAATTTAAACTCCACATTTAATGAAAATTAAAAGCTTAATAAATTTCCTTTTTTTGTAATGACACCATTGAATTGGATTTCAATCAGGTTCAATATGGACAATAACAAATTGTAAAACATATAGTTATGAGTGTTGAATTTATGGCCACAGTGATGAAATTAAAAATTCTAACAAAGCCATTACTCAATCTGACATCTGATTGAAGTCTTAACAGGTTTTTTTTACTACATTTTGTTAATAGTTAAGCAAAAATATTTGTGCTAAATAATAATAATAATTTAATTTAATTCATTTATTTAAATGGAAAACTATAGCTTATAACAAATTACAGATTGCACATAAAAATAAAAAACTGAATATATACAAAATATATTTAAAATTACTCCAATTTCAAAATTAAATGGCCAAAGAAAATAAGCTCTATAAAACAATCATTGGTTTTACTGCTAAAAGTAAACTTCTCAAGTGCAAAGGACTAAAACTTTTCAACAAATATATAATAACTATTACCCACAATTCCCAATTATGTCCCACACACTATTGATGTTAAAACTACTCTTAAACAAGTTAATTGCTTCAGAATCATATTTTTTTAATAATAAAGATTCTATAATTCTTTTTAATTTATGCTTCAGAAGCAATTAACTTGTTTAAAAGTTTTTTTAATATTAAGGGAGTATGGTATGTAATTGAGAATTGTGGGTAATAGTATATATTTGATAATATGTTTTATTTCTTTGCACTTAAAACATCTGCTTTTAGCAGTAAAATCAATGGTTGTTATAGATTTTCTTTTTTTTAACTAGTCTGATTTAGTTTTGAATTGGGATAATTTTAATTAATTTATTGACTAGTCTAGCTTTAGGATTTTAATGTTTATAGTGCATATTATATAATAATAAAGAGAATTAACAAACAAAGAAATTTATGTATAAATTAATAATTTTAATAGATGTTATTATTAAAATATTTTAATATATGGAAATATCTGAAATATTTTCATATTATAAAAATTACTATCAACAAATTAGAAGCTTCCAATTCATGTAGATATGGGGGGGGGGGGATCACAAACTATACATTTAATGACTGTTGAATTTATTGCTGCAATTATAAATTCTAATAAAACCATTAGTCAATCTGACTTCCTATTGAAATCTCCACAAGATTTTTTACTATACCTTGTTAATAGTTATGCAAGAATCTCTATGTTAAATAATACTAATAAGAGAGTTTATTGCAATATTAAAAAGACAGGTTGGTTTAAATAAATCTGATAGAGCACAACATATTTCAACCTTGTAGATACCACTTATTTTATCTCTTTCTTCTAAAATCAACTTGAAAGCAATTAATTATAAAACTGAAAGAAATAAAAAATTTCTTAATTCCCTATTTTGAAAAATCAACCATCAAATATATATATGAATGATTTTGCTCTTTACTTCACACTCAATCTCATTATTACTAAAGACCTAATACTTCCACATATATATTAAACTGGGTGGTGTAATAGCTCACTTGTGAACAACACTTAGCATGAAACTTTTACTCTTTAATATGTAGCAATTATCAAATATAAATTATAAACTTGTGAAACAATATTGTAAGATTTATTTTTATACATACAAAATATGATATAAAATTATACATTCAATCTACACCAATGCAATTTAAGTATTACTCCACACTGCCCCCCTTAAGCAGAGAATCATAATACCCAGAAGGTATCCATGCCCAAGCCAGACCTATTTAAAAAAAATACATAACTGTGGATAACTTTCAAGGACACAGATATTCTCAGCTGCAAAATTCAACACCTATCATTTAAAGCACTTTTTTGTTCCAAAGTAAAACTTCAGGTGCCAGTTAATTATCCCAAAAGATAATTAATGTACTTTGAATGATTGGCAGTCTAATTCAGCACCTATGAAATCCCAACTAGCTCAATCAAAAGAAATAATATAATACATTACTGCTTTAATTATTAGTAAAAGAATTGACTGATAAAATATTAAGTTTTAAAGATAATTTATTCTACTGAAATATTTACTATTATAATTTGGAAACTACTATTATAAACTGTTAATTAATTTAAACAAAGATTTTATATATAACTACACTCACTCTTAATAAATCACACAATATAATATAACAAAGAGCATTAAATAAATACAAAACATTTAAAACATGCACATCAGTAGTTCATTTTATGCATGCTGTAGAGTTCATTTGTTTTACTGACACTGAAGGCTTTAACTCTTTGCCTGTCTTTGACGCGACCTCTCGTAAGCAGTTGACATCACTCTAACTCTGCAAGTTTTTATACGAAAATATTCGTTCAATATGTTTTTAAATAGAT
Organism: Epiperipatus broadwayi; assembly: GCA_028023455.1. Classification (NCBI taxonomy): domain Eukaryota; kingdom Metazoa; phylum Onychophora; class Udeonychophora; order Euonychophora; family Peripatidae; genus Epiperipatus; species Epiperipatus broadwayi. Next base: position 12,078,556 of record JAQFVV010000007.1, on the reverse strand, counting down.
TTTTAAAAGCTCTATAAGATGGTGCCCTCTTCCGAATTCTTTTACAAGTAAAAAATAAAAAAAAACTGCATTTAAAGCTAAACAAAGAAAGAAGCTTATTGGTGATTGGCTCTTAGCCAGTTCTCAGCCGACAAAGACATTCTGATTGGCTGGAAAAAACAAAGAAACCGCCTGATCAAAGAAAATAAAGATAAACGCTGAGATTTTCATTTCGAATGTGATTTAATAATAAAAAAGGATAATTTGACAAATTAAAAATAATTTTTAAAAAATAAACTAAAAAAACAAAATTATTTTCGAAAAATATCGAAGATTTTTGTAAAAATATTGAAGCTGTAGTAAAAAGAAATATTTACTTTTCTATAACGTAAAAGTCGATCTTTTTATTTATATTATAGCTTTTATGTTGCTGAAATTGAATATTTTAGAATAAATAAATAGCAATTTATTTTTGAAAGAACTTTCGTTCTCTTCATAACCTGAAAAAATTAATATAATACTTTTTATAAACGTATCTGAGTTGAATTTAATATTATAGGCAAATATGTTTTAACAATAGACTTTGTCTTCAGTTTGTGAGTTGGCCAATTAAAAGATTTGATTTTTATCTCATACTACCAATCATTTAATTAGCGGTTAAAAGGTTAAATTATTGCAATGGCTACATCAATAAGAGAAATAGAATAAGAAAATAGTATTTATTACCTATAGAATTTTGGATGTTGAATTCTTGCTGTTTGCTGCTTCAGATAAGTTTTTATCAAGTGATTGGATTTTAGGCTTCTGTGGAGGTTCCTTTGATTGCTATTTTATGATACACTTATTCAAGACAATTATATATCTCTGGTGGTTTCAAATTACTAGGCAGGCATTACTTCTATTGGGCAGGTTGCTGATGTTCCATTGGACTAAGACTGGAGACTGACTGTATGCTTCCAATGACTGCTAACACTGTATTGTTATGAAAAAACATTGACTCTGAATACATGACAAGACTGACTGGTGACTGACTGAAGACTGATTGTTATGTGAAAAACTGACAATTAATGTGATGACCTGTTGTCATTTTTTTAAATTAGTTTATATACCTACCAGCTATATCCATTGTTGAAAATTTGTTCACTGCTTTTAAATTTTTGATAAGATTTTAATTAATTAATTGTTTATGGATTCTTTAATTAGTAGCCATTGCTAATCCCTGTTGTTTACGGATTTTGATTAATAGCCATTGCTAATTCTGTTTTTATATAACTTATTTGTGTATACAATCCTGAGAGAAATTTTAATTATATGCTTTCATTTATTTTTTAATATTTAACTTTCATATTCCATTTTATTAACATGCACATATTTTACTATTCCTTTATGTTTACATCTTGCTATTAGTGCATATATATATATATATATATATATATATATCTCTATTTCATTTATTTATATATATATATATATATATATATATATATATAAATTAAATGAAAAGAGATATTTTTAATTTTATGTACAATATTTTAAACTGCTATAACTTTAACTTTTAATTACTTGAAATTCAACTACTTTTAACTTTTCTAAGTTGAATTCTCTCCCCTTCCAGTTATTCTTTAATACATAAAACTATGAAATAATTAACTTTTAGCAAACTGTATTTTGTTTTAAACTAATAATAATAAAAAAAAACTCTTCAGACTTCTATAAATTTATTTATTTTCAAATGAGATGTTTTTTCTCTTTTTAATTCAATTATTTACAGAAAAATTATTTGGCAATAATTTTATTGTTTATTAATCAATTTTAAAACTTTTGCATTATTTATGAAAATTTTACTTTTAACAATTGTGACCAACAATTTTATGTGGAGTTCTCTACACAAGTGGTACAACATATATAAGAGTAATAAATGTTTGGGATCATCAGTAAAGGTGGGATTTTATTTTGGGGGGATTCTACATTTATTGATGGAGGGGGAGGTTGCCTTGACAATAATTTGAAATTCTTGATTGTTATTGATATTGGGATTGTCTAAGTGTTGACTGGTTTTTAATGATAAGATATATATATATATATATATATCATTAAATTAAATTAAGTATTCCATTTATATATATATATATATATATATATATAAATGGAATACTTAATTTAATCTAAAATGGCATTCAAATTTTAAAATGCTGTAAAATTTGTTAGAATCTAAATTGAAATGATTAGTATTGATGGAAATGTGATTGTATAAATAGGTATGTGAAGAGTGCCTATCATTCAAATATTTGTATAAATAGGGTAATCTGAATAATGGAGTACACTTAAGCACATTTGAATGACAAAGTTGAATAAAACAGAGAGAAGTAAGCAGAGTATCATTCTCATGAGATATAATTATTTTAGCTAAAATTCAAACAGGCAAAATAACATGTTGATTTATAAATTTAAAATGAAATTTAAGATAAAATTTAAGTGAGGACAATGTACCAATACTAAAACCGATCCCATAATCTTTTACTTCTAGAATCTGACACTTTATTTTTCCACTCAAAAAATTGTAATAACAATAAATTATTAATTATAATTTATTAAGCAAACAATAGATATAAAACAAAATAGAAAAACTCCAAACAAGCAGAAAGTGTGAGGAGTTATTCAGAGATATTATATTTCAAAATAGTTATAAAAATGATAGAAATAGTTATATACATTAATCATATAAAATGTACAGAAAATAATTTCCAAAGATTAATTCCAAAAATAATTATGAATGTAGAAAATAGATGTAAAAATTAAGCATACATGCAAAAAAAAGCAAAGAATATATACACATTACTCATGTACAATACCTACAAATATTAAATCCAACAATAATGAATGATAATAATAACAATAACAATAACACCACCAACAACAACAACAACAACAACAACAACAACAATAATAATAATAATAATAATAATAATAATAATAATAATAATAATAATAATAATAATAATAATAATAATAATAATAATAATAATAATAATAATAATAATAATAATAATAATAATAATAATAATAATAATAATAATAATAATAATAATAATAATAATAATAATAATAATAATAATAATAATAATAATAATAATTCAATTATTTATTTAAGGTACATATCCACAATATTGACCAATTATTGAGTGAGTTTAATCGATGTATGCAAATATATAAAAAAGGGAGAGTTTTGCCTGTTTTAATAAAAAATAAATAAATAGAAAAACGATGAAATAAACAAACAAATAAATGATAATATATTAATTGAAACTAAATATAATATTTTTTTAAAGATGGCTTTAGTGAATTGTTTAAAATCTAAATAAAAATATCTTTATTAAAATCTTTATTATAAGTTCTGGGTAAACTAAGTAAAGGGGGGTTTCATTAGACTCACAAATTTTAAGTTCATAAATATTAGTATGTTTATGATAATGCTGTTTTTTTGATACTTAATTTGAAAAGCAAATTACATACAGAAATATTCTGGAAAATAATTTTATGCAGAAATTTAAGATCTCTTGTTTTTCATCTCAGTATTAATTTGATACACAGAGCTTTATTTAAAATATTTAATTTTAAAATTTTGCCAAAAACAGATTGAATATTTATCATATCTGTCTTGATATGAGAATTCCATATAATTGAACCATATTCCAGGATGAGCAATATCAAAAATATCAGAAGTTTGATGTTTGTACATTTATTAAACATTTTTCTATATCTACAAATAGCTCCTATAGTTTTGAGAGCTTCATTCTTCATAAAATCAATGTGGTGATCAAAAGTGTCATTATTGGAAAATAGTATTCCTATATCTCTTTGCTTATCATTTGTTATGATTTTAGAACCACAGATGTAATAGGAAAACCTTAAGATTTTAGATTTCTTAGAGTAAAAGGTAATAGAGCATTTATGTTTATACTATAATTTTCATAACATTTCAGGAAGTTATTTATATTACTTTGAAGTAAAAAAAAACAATCATTAACAGAACAGATATGCATGAAAATTTTGAAATCATCTGCATAACATAAAAAGTGTGAGATTTTAATGTAATTTTTGAGATCATCAGTATCATTAAATAAAAATGGTGCAAGAATACTGCCTTGAAGAATCTTACTGAAGCAACAATATGATAATGGTAATTTATTATTAAATTTCACACAAGATATCTTAACTTTAAGAAAAGAATCAAACCAATTAATTAATAATTAGGAAAACCCTAATCTACAAATCTTTCTAAAAAGAATTTTATGATCAACTCTATCAAAAGATTTGAACATATCAAAAAAAAAAAAAAACATCCAAAACTAAATTAATCCTCAATTGAATTGAAAATAAGATCAAAAATAGTTAGCAGATTGGTTTCAATAGACCTATTAAGTGAAATGTGAGATAATTTTATAATCTAAGCTTGTGTTAAATATTAGGGCAGCAGTGTGTAGACTGAAATATATCTTAATATGTATAACTTTAGCAATTTTAAGGGACTTGGGTGAAATACCATTTGTTAAAGAGCAATTAAAAATATTCAAAAGAAGAGAAGCTATATATTTAGCATGTTCTTTATAAATAAAGATAAAATATTGCCAAGGCCCATTCTAGAATGTAATTTAAGTTGCTTAATAGCATAAATAATATCAGATTTAATAAATAGACTAAATACTATCTTTTTTTATCAAGTAGATTATTACTTTCAATCAGGTCTTTAAGCGATTTAGATTGTTTAAAACACTGAAAAATTAAGACAAAAATCATCTGAAATTAAATTTGAATTGTTATTACTTTGTAATTTTCTTTTAGAAATACATAAATCTTGGACAAGAGACCAAAACTACTTAGGTTTATCAGAAACATGCATTTCAATACTTTGAATAAATTTTTGAAAATCTCTATGATATATATCCTTTGATAATATTTTATAATTAATAAAATTGTTATAATAATTTAAGCACGTTGTTTTCCAGTATTTCCAATAGTGACATGATTTTCTTTTAATTATTTATTTAACAGAGATTGAAAATTAGACAAAAAATGATTAATTATAAAAACTTTCTCAGGAATATATTTGTCAATTAGCTCACTAAATGATTGTTCAATAAATTTCATACAATAATCTACATATGATGAAAAACATAAACTTTTCCAGTTAAAGTTAAGTAAATGTAAACAATAATTTCCTTTTTTTTTTTTGCAGTTTCTGTTAATAGATCTGAAAGGACAAGTTCTATTAAGACTATTAATATAAAATTCTAAGGGAGGATGATGTAAATCAGTGGTAAAAAGAAAAGAAGTAGTTAACATTTAATTATAACAAAATTATTAATAATCTAATCTAATGTATGGTTATCGAAATTGGAGCAGGAATTAAATTATTTTACAGTTAATAAATTACAAAACAGAATCATTCTCAATGCTTTTGGTGAAAATGAGACTAAATCTATGACTGTTTTACTTGAGTATAAATTGGGAATGTTGAAATCATCAGTAATAACAATTTATGATTTTATTTCGTTAAAAAGTCTTTCATTAAATTGTAAAAAGTATAATGTTGGTTTTATGTATATAGTAGCAAAAAGAAATATATTATTTTCCAAAGGTATTTTCACACCAAGTAGTTTTATAAGATGGTGATAAAATAGGAATATACTTATGTATAAAATTATATTTAAGGGCAATACACGCCTGGAAGAAACATCTGAAAGTCTATCTGTTTGGAGTATTTTATACGTTTTACCCATAAAAATATTGAAATACGATGAGAAAGCCATGTTTCTGAGGTAAAATAATATTAAAATTTTTATAACTCTAAAACTGATTAATTTTTGCAGTCTTAGTTCTCATTCCATGAATGTTTATATAACAATAAAAAACTCCAAACATAATATCCAAAAATATAGAATAACAAATAACTAAGAAATAAAATAAAAATAAATAAAGGTTAATATTGGCAAAACAAATTAATTATTCAATGAGCCATACATTTTTCTAATATAGTACTCTAAAGCTATAAATGATTAGAAATAAACTCCTAATGTTTATGTTTGGAAATTAAGACAAAAAAGTTACTAGTATTAGAATTAAATATATTAATCTTAATACAGTTGACTTTAAAGATGATGATAATAATAGTAATAATAATAAAATATTGTTACAGATAAAACAATAACCAAAGTTTCAAATATTTCTTAAATACATAAAACGGTAGTCAACATCTACTGAATAGTCATCAGCAAAAAAAATCAAAGTGTGACATCATTGAAAATAAATTGCCTACGGCTATTTTCCAAATTATTCTAGAAATATCAATTTAAAATTCTTAGCTAAGCAAGTATTGACAATGGGCACTGTACGATATAAAAAGGAATGATGACGATGTATATCAATAACCATTTTATATTTATAAACCTTACCAATAAAGAATATACAAGAATTATTATAAATATCATGCACAGAACCTAAGCCTAAAGTATATATTGAGAATAGTCAATAAACAGGACAATCATCTAAAATACAGATATTATAACACAATATTCTTTGATAATAATAAACATAAATATTTATCGAAGTAGCCCTAGGCAAAAATTTCAAAAAAACATATAAAGAAAGTAATTAATCTTGCATAACTGATGATATAAATAAGCAATATAATTGAGCAAAGATAACCTTGACCAATAAAAACACTATAAAAACAATAATTATTAATATATAGGGTATATGAGCACAGACTTTCACATGATCCTCCACTCTTCACTCTATCTCATAACATTGATAGATATACTTGAACACATATATGTTGAAAAAATAAATAATCACAAATATACATATTTCATGCTAACCAGCAATAGTCAGTTGGTCCATATTATCATCTCTACACTTATATGCAATAAGTGCTCAGATATATATTAAGATAGCCAATCTTCATACTTTAATGGACAGGCTTCAATCCATTCCACATTCCAACTCTTCAACTGTCCATCTAATTAAAAATTTGATGATGGAATGCTCAAAGGCCACCATGAGGCCAAGATTTTTGTCACACCTATGTTAACCTAAAGTCAATCTGACCCCTCATGTACAGGGAATAATCCATTTAATACATATATAAGGGATGATTATTAACAAAAATGTTACCATAGTTATAAATACTATTGGAATGAACTTTAGATTGACTATACATACTGCTTTTAAATAAATGTGAAGAGTATTTATAAGAATGAATATATATATATATATATATATTCATTCTTATAAATACATTCTTATAAATACTATATATATATATATATATATATATATAACCTCTCAATTTATTATGAATGACATTTATACAGGCTAAAAGTTATTAATTGATACAGTTATTAATTAATACCAGATATTTATTAATCACTTGCTCAAGAATATTATATAAAACAGCATCAAAAAGCAGATCAATAACATCAGCAAATCCATGAATCACTCTATCTATGAGTGAATGATCTATATATAAAATAATAATATTATATATAAACTCCATATTTTCTCTGTTATCTGATTGGTTAATGTATGTTTGTTCTCAAAGCTGTTACCTGTCAAATTCACAACCAATTAAAAAATATGTTTGTCTGCACTATGAAGAATATTTAATGTGAAGAAACTGATTCCACCATTAATAGTTTTTCATAATGCTGTCAATTTCATATACCAAATATAATAGATATATTTAAAAAAATTTAATTAAATTTAGAAGCTTAATTTGATTCTGAGCATTTTATTAGAAAGCATGTAATTCCACAAACCAAAAAAAAAATTGTTAAAGCAACCAATTAAAAAAATTACATTTAGGTCAACTAGAAAGAAATTCCACTGCTAATAAATTATAATACCAAAATACTGGGTATATTTATCACATTAATTTATATAAGATTAAAATTATTCCTTTAATTTACATTACATATTTAAAAAAATTTTGTTAAAGCAACCAATTACAAAAAATGGTAGCCTTTCCAAAGACTGGGAATGATAGCTTTTTAGGCTGGCTAGGAAATGATTCTGCCAAATAAATCATAATACAAAACTGATCAGGTACATTTATCATATTTATTTGTATAATATTAATATGTTTTGTTTAATTTACATTAAATCTTAAAAAAATTTGTTAAAGCAACCAATTAAAAAAATATGGCCTTTATATGCCAGATATGTCTCATAATAATAATAATAATAATAATAATAATAATAATAATAATAATAATAATAATAATAATAATAATAATAATAATAATAATAATAATAATAATAATAATAATAATAATAATAATAATAATAATAATAATAATAATAATAATAATAATAATAATAATAATAATAATAATCTGAAGTAATTAAGCTAATGATTGTTCAATAAATCAACTATTTTTGATAATAAAACAGTCCACAAGGTTAATATTATGATACTTTGAAATATTTAAAGAAATGATCCATAAAATAAATTTGAACAAAAGTCTAAATAAATTTAAAGGACCGATGGTTATTCGTAATTCAAAATTAGATTTCTTTCAAAATTCAAAGCTTTAAACAAGACATCTCTAAAGAAGGTTAGTTGATAACATTTAAAATTAGTTTTTAAAAATAAAAAAAATTAAAAATCCAAATAAAGCAATGATAAAGATTTAGTAAGAAATTTTCTTGCATGGTTTAGGCTTGTGAAAGATTGACAGAATTGGGAGTTAAAACTCTATGAATGGTGGTTTGATTCTGCCAATCCCAGTGCCCAGATGTCATATGACATCATACACAAACTATATGACTGGTTACTTAATTGCAATGTATGGTTTGATACTGCAGTAATCAGTCAAAACCCATGGAGTTCATTCAATATGTATAAATTGCAACCCAATAAAATATGACCTCCAGTGTTTAATATTCATATGAACTGACCAATGAACTATTTAATTATCATTATTATTATTTTCAAAAATATATTATTAATAGGTATTTATATATACAAACATAAAAATACATTCTCATTCTTAAAAGGAGGTTGCCTTGACAACAGATAGAAATTGTTGATTGTTACTGATATTGGTGTTGTCTAAGTGTTGACTGGCTTTTAATGATTACTTATAAACCCATTTAGCCTTGATCATTACTACACTTATTATCTAAGCAATACTTTGGGTGCAATTTGAATTTTATGATTGCAGTTTGTAAATGTTATAATTGACTATTTATTAGCCTGCATTCAGAATAGGTTTGTTTACCTGTTTAAAGATGTTTATATAAACTTATTTCTATCAATAATTTCAATCTTGGTGGTCACATTGTAATCTTTAATGACTATATAATTATATTAGACCATTAATAAGGGTGGGTTGCCACCCTTGTTATTAAAAGAAGGTTGCCTTGACAACAGTTAGAGATTGTTGATTGTTATTGATATTGGGATTGTCTAAGCATTGACTTGTTTTTAATGATAAAATGCAAATATGAAATTATAACTCTTCTTCGTTAATTTTCATTTTCCTTTGAAAACAAATATATGCTTTCTTCTTTTTGATCTTCTTCAAACACTATTGAATGTTTGTTAAAATTTGCACAATTTATTTTATTTAAATCATAAGCAAAAATAGTTTTACTAATTGCAAATTATATGATTATTAATCCTATTTAACCATGGCTTTTTATGTAAATTCTGCTACTGGAACTATAAAGTATTCAATTTAATACAATAATACTCTCATTATATCTTGACAATAAATGTTTTATATATTTTTAAAAATACTATTTTTGTATGTTAATTAGAAATTTAATAATTAAAACAAAGACTTGTACTGATATTGATTGAACTATAAAAAATATTTGGTAATTTATTTTAGTAATAATAATTTTTTATATTATATATCAATAATTGAATCTACATTTTACTACAGAATACTTTTAATAAATAAAAAAGTACTAACACTTTCTGAGAAACAACCAAGAATCAATGTACATGACTTCAAGTTACTCAAAAACTGCCAGTTTTTATACTACCATAGTGTTTTTATACTTATTTTAAAACTTAAAAAGTACCGTAATATGCTGTCCTCTCTAGAATTATTATACAAGTAAAAAATAAATAATATTGACATAAAAAACTACAACAATGGGAGAAGGCAGGCTTTCCTAAATCCTGATTGGTTGGTTCTCAATACAAATAAAAGAAGAGTGTCTGTCAACAATTTTCATCACCCCAAGCTCTTTATTTGATTTTCAAACAAAAATGAATATTTTAGAATATTTTGTTGGTATTTTTTTTTACATATAATAATGCATTTTGATAAAATATCCTGAAAATATAATCATTTTAGGAAACTAGTAAGATTTTAGTAAAAACATTCTTTACTTTTACATGAATGTAAATTGAGAAACAAATAAATGATGTCCACAGCACTTTCTAATTTGTTACAAACTTTCTTTTTAGGTCTTCCACTATCAAATATTTTTATAATTATAAATATAAATTTATTTTTGAAAAAACTTTCATTCACTTTCATAATCTGACAAATTATTAATATACTTTTTACAAACAAAACTAAAATGAATATAATATTAAAAGATGAATATATTTTTACTTCTGATTTTGTAATTGACCAATAAAAAGTTATAAAACTTTAATTCACTTGGCCAATAAAAAAACTGTTCAGTTAAAAAAAAAATTTTTTTCAGTAAAAGACTTAAGTAATAGTTACTTTTACATAACTATCAAATAATGCATTAAAAGAAAAAATGAAAAATAAACATATCAGTTTCAACAATTTATGTCTTAATTATTGATACTCAAATAGCAATACAAGTATAATCACTTTGATTACAGACATCTACACAAAAATATAAAAAAGCCCTTCAAATTTTCATATCCCTCAGACTACTACTTTACAGGATGAGTTATTATTTGCCTTAGAATATTTTTTAAAACATAAACTTTTAACAGTTTAGTTGTTTAGTTACTATTATTGTTCTGCTTTCTGTTTTATATTTTAATAAATAAAACACTTGATTAATAATATGCTGATGCATTGCAGTGAAACTTTTCTATATAATAATTTATGTAGGCTTATCTGTTTTTGAAAAATGTTACAAGCATAAATTCAAAAATGAAACTAATCTGGGAAACAAACTATCAATTTTATAAATGAAAAAAAAAAGAAAGAGAGAAAGAAAAAAAGAAAATATTGTTTTAGCTTTCAGCAAAAAAAATAAATAATAAAACAATTATTCTCCATTAATCTCTACATTTAAAACAATCTAAGTTAAAATTCAAATAATGTAAATATTCTTTAAAATTAGAAAAAAATTATACTTACATAAAAAAGAATAACAAAAGTAATATGGAAAATAACATATGTAAAAATGTATATGCGATACACTTCCAATCTGAATAAAGTTTGCAATTTTTGCCTAGTGCACTTTCAACAAGGCTATATTATGAGAATGACTACTATAACTGAGTCAAAAGTGAACTAGGCAAAAATTCAAACTTTATTCAGATTTTAAGCATATCTCATATACATTTTTGTACATAAATAATTTTCATATTACATTTCCTCAAGATATTGTGTACCAAATTTTTTAATAAAAGTAATAAAAAATTACCAACAGTTTCTAATAATAAAGTTAATAAGAGTATCTGATTTGAGTGTAATGTCAGTATCATTTCCAATTGAATAATTTTCTGCTTATAAACACACACACACACATATATATATATATATATTTAAAATGTACACATAAAATACTTATTAAGAAACAAATATTTAATATTTTTAAAAAATAATCAAATAAAAAAAAATATATAAATTTTTCTATTTGTGTGGTAGCACCATAAGATAATGTGACTCTTATATACATGCTATGTTTTTTGACAATAAAAACTCAGAAATGTCTTGAATTATTATTACTGTCTCTTGAATAATCCATTGATAAATCATAAACAATTTTCAATTGCAAAATCATTCATAGATTTTTTAATTAAGGTTTTATCCATTAAAAAACACAATGTAAAAAAACATTTGCAATGCTAATACCACCTCTCATCACAGATTGTATTAAATTTAATTCTAAATATTCATGCATTAAATAATAATTATAATATGTAAATTTCTTAATTAAAATATACACATATTTTAAATTTTAATTTAAAATCAATAGAATTTATACTTAGTAATTTAATATATCTAAATGTTGTAAGTCCTTATTTATATTTTGCCTTTCTCCAAATATTTACAAAACATTTTATAATTTTAATTTTCTCTTGAATTAGAAGCTTAGCAGTTTAATAAATAACTTTGTTAAACATATTTTCATGAAAACATAGAAAAAGAAATTAATCTGTAAATAAACTAAAATGATGTTTACTAAAAAAAAAAATCAGAAGGTGTGAAACTAAGCAGAAAAAAATATTTTTTATTAGTTTTTTTTTTAAAAATAAACATTTATTTTTAAGTTACTTCAACAATCCAATAAAAAGTAAATATATTATATTATATACCACAATACCTATTTGAAATATGTATACATAGATCATTTTATAGTGGATTACACTTTTTAAATTTATTTATTTATTTTTATTTATATATAATTTAGATTATATACATACTGTTACAAAAGAAGAAATGAAAATATAGTCAATACTTTGCGTATTAACTATACTAATGTCAGATTGGGTGTTGTCTATAAAGACATAAACCATGATTATTCTTGAAGCCCATTAAAACTGTTCTATGACAGTAAAAGTAAAATACCTTTCCTGTGAATAATTTTACTTATTCTTGATAATGAACTTGAATGCCAATCAGAGAATTAATTGGAATATCAACAACAGAAAATTTTATGTGCTTGATTCTTCAGCTAACTTAAATTAAACAAGGAAAGGTCCCCTCATTTAGCAATCAGATATTGAATATTTTAAAACAAAACAATATAATTAACCAGTTTTCTCTCAACTAAATTCTATATAATGAGAAATTCTGACAGAAGAAGATTCAGGACAAATTAACAATTAAAAGCATATTTATTTACACAATTAACACATATCAAATTATAGCAACAATAAAATATAAAATAAAACTTTAATTAATTACAAAATTGTTTTAAACATAATTAATTTTGTATTAAATTAGGAAGTAAGAGATTACTTATTTCTTAGATTATAATAAGGTTTACAAGAAAAAAAAAAATTTATCCCTGTATTTCAGTTTAAGTCTAGATTTTGGATTTTTGTCTATGTTTAACCTAGGTTTTAATTAGAGATTTTCTTGAGGTAATCACCCATTTAAAGTCTTTAAGTCTTCATTTGTAGATCATGTGCCCATGAACAGTAGTTTTGCACTGGCTTCCAGTTTGCTTAGTGGCTTCTTTTTGGGGGTAGTATCTATATTCATTTAATTGTCCAGCCTCAATCTTGGATGTATGATGGGTGGATGTGTCAGCAATGACACGTCAGAATTTTGGTCACATCTTATGCTATTGATAATTCATATGTACTACTTCTGCAAGACTAGGAGGGAATATTGGTGGTAGGTCATTTGAAGAGATTCCTATACATTACTTTAGCCACAAAACTAGAAATTGATGATGATATAGAATGCAAAATTAACAGAAAAAGGATAATTTGAATAACCATGCTAATAAAAATTTATTAGCTTTTATACCCTTATTTGCATCACCCACTTTAATCAGTTTTTCAATCTTCTTTTTTTTAATTAATTAATCTTCCTTTTAGTTAGAACATTAATTATGTAATAAGTTTACCATTTTTAGTAAAATGAAATCTTTTTTTTGATTAGCTAAAAATTTACAAAATTGTTTTATATTTGATTAGATAATTTCTACAAAATCATTTTACATTCAAAAATATTTTACATTTTATTTCTTATTTCAAATTAATACTTTAACTCATTGCTTATGTTTTTAAGTTATTTTTTATTATTGTCTTCATTTTAGTTTTAGAGATAACATTTTGAATTTGTAGTTTTTAAAGAGAAGGTAAGCAAGTATTGTATTTAATTAAAAGCCATAAATTATGACTATATTTTTTTCTTCAATTTTTATTTTATTGTAAATCATGTCTGATATAATTTGAGTAATTTTATTTTCTTTAATTTTAAACTGGTCTTTTGTTCTCTATTTCAAAAATGTCTTCCCTCTATAATTATTATTTTAAGGACTATTTAAGTGATAGCTCTTTTTATTTTTTAATATATATATATTTCTTTTTCCTTTTAAATATTTTTATGTAACTGGTATATTTTAGGTATTTGTTACATTATGAAAAATGTAAATCCAATATATTCTAAAATTCATGTCAATCATTTAATATTTACTATTTAACTTTTTTGCTACTAATTTAAAACAGCCTTATAGTTGCCAATTAGATAAACATTTCATCTAATTATTTTCAACAGTTTTTTTTATCATAACTTTGAAAATGAAAAATAGAGCACGCAAATAAACTTGGCCATGCATTCAAGTCTACATCACTTAGCATAGTATGTATAGAAAGAAATGATTTTAAATGCAAGATAAAGGAAGCTTGGCATATTGCTAAATATTTTAACTTGATAAATAAATAGAAACTCTGTCCCCCCCCCCGCTCTAAAAAGGGTCATTTAACTTATTTGTACACATTTACATAAAATTTACATTATAACGTCTACCCACAATCCTCTCATCCACTAGTCATTGTTGTGAGTATGATATCAGGACTAAGATATTGAAATCTGCTCAGCATACTAAAATAAAACTTCTATTATTAATCTTTTCTTACTCAGCATTCCTAGCACTTATAATTTTTAATATATTATGTTGTAAATAAATAAAGATGGAAATATATTTACAAACCCCAACTGAAATGCAGAGCGAAAACTAGTAGCATAAAAAACTCACGATAAGCAAGCCATTTAATCATGTCTAAATATAGGTATTGTTAAGCCATCGAAAATTAAAATTATTTAAGTATTAATTTATTAAAAATCGTTTCCTTTAATATTCATTAATAAATAAATAAATAAATAAATAAATCATTTACATTTTATATATGAAATAATTAAAAATGCAAGTCCAAAATGCTTTTAAAAGCATAAAACTAAGCCTATTTGTTCATTAATTAGTTCTGAGTATTTTAGAATTGTGTATGTAAACATACAAATTATTGATTGTATAGACATTGTCATTAAATCATTATTGATATATTGCGTAATGAAGATCTCTTCAAGTTTAAACACATTTCTATGATTTTAGTCTCTGTTTTTATACCAAACCAGCAAACTTTGTTTCATCCACCCATTTCATATGTGGATTTTTTTCTAAATTCTTCTAAAATCTCTGACTCCAATTTAAAAATTCAACTATCCATCTACTACCACCTCTTCCCTTCCAATTTTTCCTTACCCATGCATTGTATTTTTTCAATTATATCTTGTTATTCCAAACATACATCTCTCCATACTTTTTTGAGTGATCAGAAGTCTCAGTATTGTTTTTCTGTTAAGTGTCCAATTCTCTTGTCCATAAGAATGGAAAGGTAAAATTCATTTATTAAAAAACTTCCAAACAGGGCATATTATATTCTTGTGTACATGGATGGGCTTCTCACAATGTGTATTCATCATTATGGTGAGTTTATTGGCTTTTTCACATCTGAGTTTAAATACAAAAAGAAAAGGGTCTTTCTTGTCAGTTATCTGATATTTTTTAACTAAAATATCAGTTAATTTTTCTTGAAGGTTAAATGAAATCATTTACTTATAAAAAAAGAATTATGATTGCATATCTCTCAAACTAACACATTGTTAAAAGTAGTTCCAGTCTTTTTAATAATTATGGTTCTCAACATATTTTTGCTAGTTTTGATAATTTCATATTGCACAAGTAATATAAATCACTTATTTATTAATAAATAATTGATTTGGATAGCTAAGGCCAAAATATTGTTTTCAAGAATATTTCCGTTTCTTTTGATCATCTTTTATAATACCAAAACACAATCCAAATTATCAAATTAATAAATATATGTGGTAGTGTGCTCAGGCTACTACATAACAGTTTATATCTGAACATCCTTCTTTTCAACTACAGATAGTGAATATTAATTAAAATTAATAACTGCCCATTTTTTATTCTTTTGAGATTATTTAAATGCATTTGTTTACAAATTCAAAAACACTTGTAGTTTTGAACCAGCACAATTAACATACATGATCACCATTTCTTATGCTTGCTCATAACTGTTATTAAAACAGGCAAAACTCTCCATACAGTAATGCCAATAAGTGCAATCCAGAGTAATCAATGGATGCCAGAAGGCTTGTACATAAAATTCCTATCTAGTGCCTACTTACCCAATATACCCAGACTAGTTTCTAGCTTGTGGCTTTGGTCAGTTAAGATCCTTGGATCCTAAGATCTAGGCGCAGTGCTCTCAGATCCAAGACTCATCACTGAAAAAAAACACAAGTTAGAAATTAGTCTGGGGATATTGGATGAGTAGGCACTAGATAGGGATTTTATGAACAAGCCTTCTGGCATCCATTGATTACTCTGGTTTGCATCGTGTGACACTAACATATGAAGAGTTTTGCCTGTTTTAATCACAATTAACATGCTTGGTATAAACGTTTGCCACTATGTAACTAATTAATATCAGCTATAACATTCAAAGATATAACTATGTATTTACATACGTATATATGTGCAC
Source organism: Epiperipatus broadwayi (assembly GCA_028023455.1). Classification (NCBI taxonomy): domain Eukaryota; kingdom Metazoa; phylum Onychophora; class Udeonychophora; order Euonychophora; family Peripatidae; genus Epiperipatus; species Epiperipatus broadwayi. The sequence continues at coordinate 12,061,821 of JAQFVV010000007.1, read as the reverse complement.
ACATATAACTACATCTAGCATCTGAACACACATACTTCAAATGATACTTCAATTATTTTGGGCGATAGCCAGTAATGATGAAAAATTCTCAAGCTTGCTATGTTATGTTATGGTTGTCAGATTTCTGTCATAATCTAGAATCGATTGAGAAACTTTTTTAAACTGTCAGGGATGCTAAATGAAGAGGAGCATGGCAGCAGGGGGAGAGAAAAGATACAGCATGTGTAATTTTGGCTACTAAGAAATCCTACGTGCTCATCCAAATAATTCATTTGGAACAATTTTGATTGATGGTGGAGTCACAACTTTTAGTCACATGACCCAAGGGTTACCTAAGCTGCAATAATGTTGCAATTAAGGTTTTGTTATGCTATAGTTGATGATTAAAATTTGAGATTCGCCCTTCTTCCTTCAGACATTGAGATGCAATATACCTTTTATTTTATTTCTTTCTTTATTTTTAAAACATAAACTTATTTATTTTTATTATATATATATATGTTGTAGAGAGAAAGAAAATTAAGCAGCATTTGTATATTATTGAAAATGCAATAATTAACACTGCTTTAAGATTTTAATGACGTATGTGTGTATATATATTAAATTGTATCTCAATAATTTCTTCAAGTACAATGTGTATTGCATTTCTGCGCTACAGCTCAAAGCAACAGAAATTTGTGATAGATCGTTAAAAACATTCCAAATATTTGTGTTTGCAAATAGTCAAGCGTTCTTAGCCGAGAGGTCATCGCAGCCGCCTTGTATGCAAATAGTTGGTTGCAGACGGTTGTGGGTTCGCGTCCCGGCTGATGCTATGACATATGAAAAAAAAATGTGTGCTTGCAAATTTAATTGAAAATTATATCTACATGCGTGTGTATTTAGGATTCAAAGTCGATGGCTTTCTAATCAACTTTGATTTTATCAATGTTTAAACTGCTTACAAAAGTCATTACCATTACGATTTTTTTTTAATATTATAAATAAAATTCAAAATTATACAGACAAGCTGAGATTAATATGTATAAAAGCTCTAAGAAAATATTTACCTAATAGTAACATCTGAAGATATTACTTTCATTCCAGTAAAATATCTAATATTTGAAATACAGGCACTCTTCATATACCTGCAGGTTAATTGTAAATATAGGGGATTTGATCTTAGACTTTCAAAGACCATTTAACTATCCACACTATCTCATACTGCTGTTACATATGACCACACACATAAAGAAAAGATAAATAATTACCAATATACATATTTCGTGCTGAACCAGGACTCATCAGTTGGTCTAGATTATCAACTCTCTCTCTCTCACACACACACATATATATATATAATCAGTGCTCAGTTTATATTAAGATAGCAAACCTTCATACTTTAATGGACAGGCTTTAATCTACTCTAACCCGAATTCTTCAGCCATCCATACCATTGAAAATGTGATAATGGAAAGCCCAGATCCCATGTTGATGCCAACAATATTGGTGAGAAGTAGGGGGTTGGAGTAGATTGAAGCCTATCTATTAAAATATGAAGGTTTGCTATCTTAATATAAACTGAGCACTGATTACATATATGTGTGAGAGTTGATAATCTGGACCAACTGACGAGTGCTGGTTCAGCACAAAATATGCATATTGGTAATTATTTATCTTTTTCTGTATGGGTGTGGTCATGTGTATCAGTGTATGAGATAGTGTGGATAGTCGAAAAATGCTTGAAAGTCTGGGCTCAAATCTTTTATATTTAAAAACATATAATAAAAATGCCTCAGTACAAGGGTCTTATCTATTACACATATATTATACAATATCATAGAAATATATTAATTTAACAACATTATGAGCTATGAAAACGTAGCCTTACTATAATTCATTAAAAAATTTCAAATATACCTATATCACTAGAGTAGTCGACTTTGTGATGATGAGATCAATTATTACCTTCTTTCTAATACAGTGTTTAACTAAGGTAGCCTTTCTCCATAATGTGAATATTATTTATACATAGGTAAAAAAAAAAACGCTTTAAAAATATATAAAGGCAAAGGTATTATTAAAAGTCTTCTAAACATCTGTGATGAAATTGTTTCTCACCAAGTTTTCCAAATAGACAATGGTATGAGTTTTCATATAGTTCTATTACTGTTTTGCCTATAGTTAATAATATCTAGATATCCATTTACTAACTAAATTTTAGATACTTTGATTATAAGTCAGATTCCTGAAAAAAAACGTTAAGCCTGTTGGAAATTTAAAATAATTTTCATGTCCTATGTTTTGAATCAAAACTGTCTCACTTATTTAGATTGAATTTGAAACCAGATCTAGGGGACAAAAGCATAATTGCTACAACAATATCATAAGGATGTTCTGTATAAATGCAGAGTTTATTCAAAATTGTTTAAATGTTTTTAAGTTATATATATTAAACTATACATAACAATAACATGCACAACATAAATACACACACGTATATAAAATAATAAGTAATGCATTAAAAGTATGCTATATATAACAGTTTTAAATTATACTAAATCCAAATAGTAAATACTACTGACATAGAAATTTAAGAGAATACTTTCACTTATATTGTACTCATTACAGACGAAATTTATGGAGGCAAAAAAACAGATGTCATGTGAATTTTTAAACACTATGTAGATCGATATTAGTGGCTTATCTATTTATTATACAATCTCTGGATTGATTTAGAAGAATTAGCTCTTTTTTTCTTTTCTATGATGTTTTTTCTTTATGTAATATTTTCATGTGATATGAATTAAAGGTAAATTTAAAGTTACATAGCCAATAAAAACGGAAACAGAATTAGAGTAATCATTTGTTGCACTTCTTTAATTGCTACAAATAATCAGTATAATACGGCTTAAGTTTTCTTTAATCAAAAAAAAAAAAAAAACTTGAAATTTCAATTTTACATTTAATTCAGATCATACAAGTATATTACATGAAAAAAGACACATTCGAAATAGAAAAATTAAAAAGACAATTCTTATAAATATTATAAAGATTATATAGTAAGTAGATAAACCTTTAATACTGATTTCCTTAGTTCTTGTAAAATCATGACATCTACTTGGAAAATCGCATAACATCTACTTAATACCTGTATAAATTCTAATGATAATTATTACAATGTAATCTAAAGTATCTGCGCTTAAATTTTTATATTATTACTGTTTATTATTTATTATTATTATAATTTAAAACTGTTGTAGACATACATACATCATGGAGTTTAATAGATATAAATGTAAAAAAATCTAATAAGAAGCTACTATTTAATATATAGCAGTAGTTGCTTTTGCAAATAATGCTTTAGAGCTGGAGGAAATGTTCCAGGAGTTATCAGAAGAAAGTAACAATAAAGATAAATGTTAAAAACATTAACGTAAAGTTCAATGGATTTTCTCAAAATATGAAAATAAAGATTGATTAGAAGTAAACAGTTACAAATATCTTGGTCAGATTATTAATACAGATGGAATCATAATGGAGGAAATTAATCATAGAATTAAGCTTGATTGGAGTGCTTTTGGTAGAAATAACTTGACACTAAAAGGAAATATGCCTATGTGTTTGAAAAGAAACGTTTTTAATAAATGTGTTTTACCAGTTTTTACTTATGGATCTGAGACTTGGACACTTACTAGAAGAGAAATACAGAGACTTCAGACCACTCAAAGAAGTATGGAAAGATGCATGTTAGGAGTAACAAGAAGAGATCGAAAATGCAATATATAGGTAAGAAAACAAATGAGTGTTATTGACCTCAGTGAAAAAATTAAAAAGACTGAAATGGAGTGGGGATGGACATATTGCTAAAAGAAATGATTATAAATGGACAATTGAAATCTTAAATTGGATTTCAAGAGTTTGTAAAAGACCTAGAAAAAGACCACATGTGAGATGGATAGATGAAATAAAAAAGTGTGCAGGGATGATGTGGAGAAGAGAAGCTAAAGATTGAAGAAGATGGTTTGAACTTGGAAAGAACTTCACCATGCAGTGGATTAATAATGGTTAATGATGATGAAGATGATGTTGAAAACTATATTAGTACTGTTTATTGTTTACCATTATTATACTTTAAAATTGTTATATAACACACTTTTAACAAATAACTTATGTATGTGAGTGTATATGCATTTATATTGTGCATGTCATCATTATAAATTATTGTCACTGATTATCAAGTAGTAAAAGTATTGGAAAACTTTAATATAGAAATATAAATTGCTAGCCATGCATAGTACTAGTAAAATTTAAAGCTAAAACAAAAATATATTGTTAAGTCATAAACAATGAGGATTGCAAATTCCTATACAAGCTTTATGATAAATGCTTAGCCAGAGCCAACACTTAAAATATCTCTGTCAGTCATGTGATATATGACTCATATTTTGACTATTTATATTGTTAAGTCAGTTGGTCTTTTTATTTAAAGTATAGGATCATCAATGTATAGACTCAGAATATTGTCATTTTCTGAATAATATTTATAAAAATGAAACAGCAATGATTAGATTACATAATGATAATAGAAAAGTTAACCTTGAAAAGAGTGTAAGACAGGGTGACTCTATATCTCCAAAACTTTTTACAGCAGTGCTGCTAGAAGTATTTTGTGGATTAAAATGGGAACCTAAATAAATAAAAGTAAATAAATAAATAAAGTCATTTAAACTTTGTAGATGGTGAAGCTGTTTTTGCAAATAATGATTTAGAGCTTCAGCAAATGTTGCAAGAGTTGTCAGATTAAAGTAAAAAAAGTAGGACTAATGTTGAATGTTAAAAAGACTAAAGTAATGTTCAATGGATTTTTTCAAAAGATGAAATAAAGATTGATTATGATAAGTTACAAATAATTTGATCAGATTATTACTGCAGATGAAAACGTAATGGATAGAACTAATCATAGAATTAAACTTGGATGGAGTGCTTTTGGTAGAAATAAGTTAATTCTAAGAGGAAATATGCCTACATGTTTGAAAAGGAAGGTTTTTAATAAATGTGTTTTACCACTTTTTACTTATGGATATAAGGCTTGGATACTTAATAGAAGAGTAATCCAGAGACTTCAGACCACTCAAACAAATATGGAGACATACATATTAGGAGTAACAAGAAGAGATTGAAAATACAATATATGGGTAAGAGAACAAACAGGTGTTACTAACATCATTAAAAGAATTAAGAGGCTGAAGTGGACTTGGATTGGCCATATTGCTAGAAGAGATGATAATAGATGGACAATTGAAATTTTAAACTGGATTCCAAGAGATTGTAAAAGACTTAGAAAAAGACAACATGTGGGGTGAATGGATAAAAAGAGAAAGTGTGCAGGAGTAAGTGGATAAGAGAGGCTAGAGATTGAAGAAGACAGATTGAACTTGGAGATACCTTTATTTTGCAGTGTATTAGTAATAATTGACAATGATGATGATGATGCAAGTTTGAGCAGAGATTTGACTAAATAACTTAGTATACAAAGAGATTCAGCACAGAATGTACATTAGTAAGCAGTTTCACAGTGTTGATTAGATGAATAAATTGAAAATATTTCCAAGACTGAATAATCTTGGCCACTTTTTACAATAAGTACTGGTTAGTGTATGGTAATATGTAACAAGAATAGGGTCAACTAGAACCAACTTTTTCAGTCAGCCAAAATGTAGTTTATGTAAATTTAGATATTTTCAAGGTATGTTCATTTATAAGTTAAAATACAAAACACACTTTTATATTTCATGTCAAACTCATTATCCATGTTTTAAAATTTTGTATTAAATGACTAAACTACATCACTACTTAACATTTATATTGATTGAAAGTTAATGTTACAGGTGGCTTGGACAGAAAACCAGTCTCTTTTCACCTGAACATATACTGTATAATTAGACTTGGTGATTGTCACATGCCTTTATAATTATTCTGTATTAGAGTAGTATTTATCATTACACACGTAACATTATTACAGAGTTTTAGAAATGAGTGAAGCATTTTTTACTCTATAAAATGAGTATCCGGTCTTTCAAAATCAACTTACATTAAAATATAAAGGCAAATTTAAAATTGTTCACTGGATCCTATTGTTGCTTATAACTCTATATAAAAAGGATCTAAAGCACAGTAAGAAATTGACAATTTTCTTACTGTAAAAAATGATTGAACATGAAGCTAGAGGGTTATTCAACTAGTAATTAATCAGACTTGGTAATCATCACATATCTATAGTTATTGAGTGTTATAGTATTACTTATCATTACAAAAGCATTATAATAGGTTAATGAGAAAACGTATTTACCCTCAGGGATTGTCAATTAGTATTAAATGATAATTTGTTGGTAAAATCAAAGGTTAAAAATTATCTCTGTTTACATGGATATAATTTCCTCATTTCTATTCTTTATTATAATAACAATCCAATGAAATATTTAATACAATATATATATATTGAAACAGTTGATCTTAGTTCAAGATCGAGTTTTACTGTTCTACCACAACCCATGTTTAATCCTGTTTTTTGTCACATGTATATAAACTATAAATATATTTCTGAGAAGGGTCTATAAAAGTTATAAATATAAATTTTAAATAAAAATTCTTTAATTATTTTGATATTGATATCTCTAGATGTGACTCAGATATATACATATATTAAGAGAGCTTTTATATATATAAAAACACAAACAAATATTGCAAACAATTTTGTATTTTTTTAAAAATTATATCTTATTTATTTTGTAATTATTTTTCGTTATAAAACTACATAAATATTCAAGATGGAAGATGCAATCACCAACTATCCAAGAGTAATTAAAAGGGTGGGATAATTAGTTTGTTTAATGATTTTAAAAGAAATTTTTAAACTAAAGTTAATGAAAGTAAAATTTAAAACAAAGCTAACTTATTTTAGTTAGCTGTTAACATTTTTATCAAATCTATTTCCAATCTGGAATATGATTTAAATTTATTTTTGGACAGTTATCTAGTGATTGCATCTCCAATAACAATAGAGAAAATATTTCTGTAAATTAAAGATTAATTAAGAGTTAAGAAGTTTAATTAAAAACATTCTTTGAATAACTCAAAGTTTGTATAAATAGGGCTAAAAATCTATTGTGCCAGAGTTCGGTCAAGAGTCGCTAACCAACTTCACGTCTTTTTGATTTTTAAAAATGTTTTTTGGGTAGAGTGATCTAAGCCACCTTTTCTTCTGTCTTTAGCCTGACTCTTTGCTGAGCAGAGATGTAGCTATCACCAATCACCAGCCACACAAAACTCGTGCCTACTTCATCCCATAGAGTCATGAAATAACAAGTCTAAAGCCATTACAATGGTGTTATATGAACCCATCTTTTTAAATTAATGTTTTCTGTATATTTAATCTATTTCAACTTGCTCATTGGTGAGTATGTTAAAACTAGCAATTATTTCCTTGGTATCGATTCTTTATAACCTAAAGTAATCTTATTGTAAACTATTTCATTCAACTTTCACTTCTTATTATCTTTATAATTTAGTGCAGTTATAATTTATATTTAGTGATATTTTTATATTTTTCACATAATGTTATTTGTAAATGCCAATCAAACCCAGTTTTATGAACTTCTTCTATATCCCATTGTGGAATAGAAAGGGGGAAATTAATGAGTTCTTATTATTTATATCTAAATAGTTGTAAGATTGAGTTTGCATTTTAAATAAATATATGCTTTTTAAAAAATATTTGATCATACATTTATACAAAATGTATAAATGCTTTGCAATCTGGGGTGGTTATTGGTGTCTGTTAATTTTATTAATTTCTTATTGATCATCATCGCCAAAAGGCTGGTGACTTAAATCTATTTTGTTATTTGCACTTTTAAGTGTGTGAATTTTAGTTTTTTTATATGTTAAACAAAATAGTGATTCAAGAAGGGGGAGCAAGGCACCCTTCATTAATAATAGTTTTAACTTCTGATTAATGATTCTATCTTACACGGGTCATTATTTTAACATATCATTACGTATTTATTAAACTACTTAAGGCCTTATTTTAGTAATTAAAACCATTGATTTCATATTTTATAATAGCATTATTAGCATACGCCAAATTATTAATAAGCCACATAGGGCTTGATCTGATTCACCTGTACCTCATTCCAGGGATTCACAATCGTCTTTGTTTGTCATTCTTCTCCATAAAGTATATTTTTATATACTGCTTTGATTCGCCTGTACCTCATTCCAGGGATTTGAAGCCTTCCATCCTTTTTTATTGTCGCATTCATAACAAGGGTCTAAGTCTACTACCTGGAACAAGCCGATTAGTGTAGTTGAAGCTCTGCATGGACTTACTGTAAACCAGATCCATAGCAACTTCCTACCTAACTTTTCCATTAGGTACCGTTCAGCCTGAAGCTGGCATACCACCTTCAAATAGAATGACGTTTTCTTGGCCAAATGTGCCACCCTCTCTCTCACTGACATAATGCTAGCACTGCAATTTCTTATAGTTAGTTTTCTAGCCTGTTTAGTAAAATAAATCATAATGATATGTGATAATGAAATGTTTTTTTCTCTTTGTAATATTTTTAGTTGCAGTTTAAATCCAACCTCTCATGAAGCTGCCCTTCTTTTTACTGAAATAAGCCATTTCCGTATTGATAGTTTCATGATATTTGACCGTTAAATGTGAAATAAATAATATTTTTAGCTTACTTACTAATCAGAATATATCCTTATTTAAGTCTTGTCAATAAATGCTATAAATGAAAATAAAACTATATATCAAATGTCAAGGGCATATTATGAAATCGTACACACAGTAAAACTCTATTATTGTCATATCTTTTAAAGTGTTTTAATGTATAAATGTCCACCAAAACACCCAGATAGATCCGTTTGTAACATTGAATAAAATCCTATTTTTAAATATACGTTCAGTATTGAATAAACCGCCGCACTAAATTCATATCTGTCTAAATAAAATAATTGTATCAAAATCATCAAATATTTGTAACCAAAAATAAAGTTTTAAATGCTTAAAGTTGAATATACATATATAAAATTATCTTGAATTTTTGTCAAAATAAATATTTATATTTTTAAACTTAATCAAGTTGTTCGAATCTCCTTAATAATATTTATGTATGTTTTAACTTATATCTTGGGTTCACTCAATCTCTCGTCATCATCATCAGCTGAGTTCTCATGCGAAACGATGTAGCACAGGCCCGGAAATAATTAATTTATGTAGTATCACCGTAGGTGTTGTCCGTTGTGTTATAGATTTGGGGAATGGTCAAATAGGCTAGAATTCATGATTGCCCCTGACCTGTGTATCTCAGGCATGATTGGATTCGGGGTACTTTTGCTTAGATTCTAAATCTTGTTGGATGGACATACATTTTCGACCAGTACAATATATATATAGTTTGTCATATAATTATAAAAGGGAGTCATCTTGATAAGGTTAGTATAAGAAATGACATTACGGTTTGATGTTTTAAATAAAATTGATTTATTTTTAAATTGTCTACTATTAAATTTTGTTTAAGATTTATTATTACTTTAAATTTTATAAAGAAGTCAATAAATAGTATGCTCAATTTTTAAGTATAAAATTTGCTCATCTGAAATAATAAATTGTAATATATGATAATTGTTGTAAAGTATAATAATAAGTATAATTTAACATTTTTTATTGGCTTATTGCAGAAATAACATTATTATTTAAAGTTATATACATTATAAGAATTATCATCATAATTGCAATAAGTCATCCTGTATATTATAACATTTTCAAAATTATTGTATCAAATTTTGAAGTAGCAGTTAAGTAACATAGCATTGATTTCCATGAAAATACACACATTAGATTAAATTTTAGAAAAGGGCCATACATAATAAAAATATACAATGTTTGAAATATATGATGGGATGATTCAAACTTTGTTTAATAATGTAATGGTCATATTAGTTTATATGTAATATTAAAATGATATATAATAGTTAATATATTTAATGCATGAATGTGTATGTATGTGGAGGTATAGTTATTTACTTTCTGTTTATTTTATCTTTTTAAATTTAAAGCAATATTATTTTAAAATTCTTCAGTAAAATTATCATTTTGATTTAAAATAAGCAGATTAATTATTATGAAGATAGATAAATAAATAAAGAAAAAAAGAAAAAGAGAAAAATGAAAAATGATTTATTTTAATCTTTATAAACTTATTGTTATAAAGCCTGAAAACTGGAAATTGTTCAAATGGAAGTCAATCTCCAATAATGTGATATTTCTTAAATATTATAAATTTCCCCACACTCGATCACTGGTAAGAGTTTAAAAAACTTAAGCAAATCACTTAAGTTTAAAGTGTACATTCTATATACACCAACTCTTACAGACCATGCTTAAATGAGCGCTTGAGTTTATTGTGAGCCTGATGTTATAATCAAATATTCTATTGTACAAATCTATTTAACCTATCTCAGGAGAAAGACAGTGTCTCATTTTTAACCACCTATGATTCGACAAACATAACTTATAAATGTAAACCTATTATTATAAAGTGCTGAAAACCCTTGAAATTATTTAAATGGAAGTCAATCTTTGATAATGAGCTATTTCTTAAATATTATAAATTTCTACACCCTTGCCTGCTGGTAACAGTTTAAAAAACTTAAGTGAATCACTTATGTTTAGAGCATACATTCTATATACATCAACTTTTATAGACCATGCTAAAATGAGGGCTTGAGCCTATTGTGTGCTTGATGTTATAATCAAATATTCAATTGTACAAATCTATTTAACCCATCATAGGAGAATAACAGTGTCTCATTTTTAATCACCTACAATTAGACAAATATGACTTATAAAAGTGCTAAAAACTTTGAAATTATTCAAACAAAAATCAATAACTGATAATGCCCTATTTCTTAAATATTATAAATTTCCATGCACACTGGCAGGCAAGTGTGTGGAAATTTATAATATTTAGAAAATAGTGCATTATCGGAGATTGACTTCCATTTGAATAATTTTAATATTTTTAACTAATATATTGAAATAAGTAATACATTGTTTGTCAAATAGTTGTTAAAATACTGTCTACAAAGAGATACCCCAAAATAACCAAATTTTGTAATAAAAAATTGTGTATTTATTTTTAGGTATTATAAAGTGAATCTTTTTCAAAATATTGTTCATGTAATGTACAATGCACTGGTCAAAACATATTTTTCACTTTTCAAATTAGTCTGCAAACTGTTGCAAAAAGAATCTTTTATCACCCCCATCATGTTTTTCTTCACCGCTTCCAAATCTGCAAAATAAAATTGAGGCATATTTTCATTTGAAAGAATAAAAAAGCTACATGTAGCAAGATCAAATAAATATGGGTGATGGATAAAATGATTCATGGTAATTAAATTAAATATTATTTCACACTCAATGCTCTGCATGTTAATGCATTGTTGTGAAAAGGTTGTTCTTCTCACTTTGCCATAAAGTGAGATATTTATGTTTTACCATAACACACAAAAGATTCAGTACTTGTAAGTATTAAATGCCTGATCATTACAAATGAATTCTGAATCAACAACATTACCACCAAAAAATTCAGTTATGTCTTGATATTAAACTTCACTTGTCATGCTCTTTTGGGATGTGGTGAATTTGACACTTCAATTAACCCACTCATAAACTTGTTTTTTTCCTCAGAGCAACTTGCTTATGAGCTGTTCCAAGTATTACAAATATTTTTTTCCTGCAGTTTTCCCTAAAAGAAAACACAATTTCATATTGTTCTAATTTTCCAGCCATTACAAAAATTAGACAATTATGCAAAACACACTTTACAAAAAATGTGTGCTATGTGACAGCATCATTTCATATAATAATACCATTTAGCAGATTGATGCAGAAGGATCTATGCAAGCAGTATTCACAGGCAGAAGCATGTACCACAGTAAATATAGCTATAAGAGAATGACTCACTTATATTTGGGTCCCTTCATGTATAATTTTAAAATATATTTGCAAAGATTGGTGCAACTTATTCACAAAAAAATTATTGCAAGCAGATATGTGTGTGCTCATCTAAACAATGGAAAGGTGTTGCCAATTAACAAAAGTGTAATAAATTAGAATTGAATTAAGACTTTGGTTTATAATTCTATATAAGCTTCTTCTTTCTATTTAATAAGACTTTGATTTATATTGTCAAAGCAATGGTGGCATAATTTATGGCATTAATATAACTCTATAACTAAGACTGCTATAGATTAGTTGTTCTCTTATCTTTTTATCTAGATTTGTTTGTTAAACATTAGAATGCATTCTACATATACAATATAGTCATATTAGACCATTACTATTTAAAGATGCAGAGCTAGAAGTCTTTACAAAGCATTTGCCCTAGAGGTAAATGGATATTATGTGATTGTCCAAATAAGTAAATAACATCTAAAAAAAACTTCACAACAAATAAGTCTGCACAAATTAATAACATTAAAATGTTTTTTTTTTTTTAAACTCAAATTTATTTGCCTGAAGGTTAGTGATGATGGTATATTAGATGTAATAATAAACCATCATCACATTCAAAATTTGTTAGATTGCCTAAAGAAATGCTGTTACTTTTTTACCACAGAACCTATTTACTAAAAGGAAAAACAACTTATTTTGAATATAGTCATTATATAAACACCTGTATGAATAATTTTCTTCTTCTTCCTTTTTCTATATATTGATTTCTACTTTAATATATCATACCATTTACAACTTTTTATTTTATCAATACTATTTATTTATATCAAAACCAACAATTTTGACTGTCCTGCAGTCATCATCAGAGCTACAATATTCAAATACATATTTATATAATTAATACACTTATACACATATTCATATACATGATTAAATACACAAATTAAATATACATTTTAACCTGACCATTATAAATAATCATTACCCATTTTATTATTTTACTCTTAAATAATTCTATTCACATTTATTTTATAATATTTTATTTTTTTAAAAAAAATATTATTTATTATAATTATAAAACTTGCACATTTATTCTACTATTTAATACATATTGTCATTTTACTTATATTATAAATCATCTTCTAACACCTTTTCTTATTTCTATTAAATATTTTATAATTATCAATTAACTTTTCCCACATTACAAATTACTTTTTTACATTACAAAAATTACCTATCTCTTTACAATCCTATTTTTAAAAACCCAACTGACAAAATTTTCAAAATTTGTACATTTATTTAACACCTCCCTTTATCATCAACTTTATTCTTTTAATCTTTTTCAATGTCAAACTAATATTAATAATAATTGCTTATAAACTTATTGACTTTACCCCAAAATCCCTATTAAGATTTGGTTTTATATTCTTAATCAATATTGCCCTTTTAATTTTCCTACCCCTTTTATTATTTGTATAATTAATCATATTTATACTATCTTTCTCAAACCTATAACTTGTTTCTAATGAATGCAAATAAATACAAGATTAATTCAACATAAATATGATATCACACTGGTTGACATCTTAACCATGTGTCCACACAAAATATTAAAAGGCTATGGGTTCAGTCAAATGGCAGAATATGACACACAGAGGAACAGCACAATTCATATATGACTGAATTCATGTGGAGGCACATATAAAGAAGATCATTTCTTTTCCATTCTAGCACACTTTACACAGTTAAGTCTGCCACAGTGACTTTTGTCATTTGGAATTGATTTTTTTTAAAATTTAAATATACATTTCTAGTTAAATGTTGTAATATCTATATTTTATTTATTTTTGTTAAACATTTTAAAATCATAAATAGTTTACTATTTTTACAGAAATATTTGTTTTTCTTTTGAAAATAATTTTTAAAATACTATGTTTTAAAGTCACAGTTTGCCATTTTTGTTGTTTTTCTTTCTTGTTTTTTTAGATATGCAGGAAGGGCTAATAATGTTTTCTGAAATGTGCAGTGTTGCCCAATATTTAAAAAATAGATCACTTACAAATGATGAGTCACCATGGCAGACTGAATTTTGTAATGTTTTCTAGAATGGTAAGAAAATAATCTTTTTATATGTTCTCTACATGAATTCAGTCAAATATTTCATAAGTATCTGTTTATTTAATTTTTAATCTGTTTTTATTTTTTTTTTCCATTATTAATATATGTCTCCATTAATTTTTTTTATATTACATATGCTTTGATGTATTACATCCTGTGACATATTATTTTAAGTTTGTGATATGTTTAAAATAATGCCTCCATAGTATCTGCAGACAAATTTTATTGATTAAATTTGTCCACACTTTACTTGGAAATGGTATCTTAAACCTTGAAATGCTAGAATATAATGGCATCAGAGTTATACATCATAGCAGGACTAATACCAAAGTACACCTTTTTTTTTTAATTCTAACATCCATATATTCAATAATATTAACATTTTCTTTTTCCATAGGGAATTTAATTTTATCCTAATCTTATTATTAATACATTTCAAAAAATTATCTGCTTTTCTCTTTATTTCTGTTAAACATCAAAAAATAGTCATCTACATACCTTACAAAAAAAAAAAATAGCCAATTATTATTATAAACACAATATTATTTTTTCAAAATTATACATATAAACCTCTGATAAACTCTACTTAAACTATTTTCCATACTTAAACCCTCTTTTTCTTTATAAAAACTATAGCAATACATAAAATATCATCCTTACAACAACTGACCATAATTTCATATAATTGAAAACTCTTAATTTTTAATTGAATTTCCTTATTTCCATATATATAATTCCACAAACTTATTAATAATAACTTCTATATCAATATTAATATATATACTAACAATATCTAATTTTTCAAAATACACATTCTTAAAATATTTATTTTCCAAATATTCATTCAATTTATTTACAACTGTTTAGAACTATTAACCCTATTTTCATCATATAAAGTTATCTATCTTTTAAAAACCTTTCTATAAATCCATTTTGAAATACTTTCATAAGTATTATAACTATTAATAATTGGTCTCATTCCAATATATGACATGTAAATTGTATGTAAACCATAATTTTTTGCTTTTTTATTTATTAACATACTCTCATCTCTATTTGTCATTTCAAAACACTCTTCTTTTAATAAATTCATCATTTTTTTATTATATTCCTTCCTATTTAAAATAACTACACTTGATGTTTTATCTATTTTTAAATATAACAAATCCCTATATTTATTCTTTAAATCTCTAATAATATCCCATTCTTTATAACCAGGACTATTCTTTCTTTCTTTTTTATTTTTCAAATCATATTCCAAATTTTTTGTTCCAAATCTTAATTTATTTATTAAAAACTCTTTATTCCTGACATTATCATTTAAAACATTATCATTACATTTATTCTCAATTATTTGCATTTTTGTCTTAAAGTCACATAATGCATTATCAAAATATGTATGTTTTTTTTTTTTTTATAAAAGTCCAATTGATGTCAAACTGCTTCATTTTAAAATTGGTTAAAAATCTTATCTGCATATATAGACTTTCTATTTTTAACATTACAAAAAGCAGTTTTAATTTCAATAAAGGAATCAATAAAAGAAAGACAATACAATACAATAGAACAAATAGATCATTACATCAACTGAATTTTTACATAATCTATCAAAAGATGTTCAAAATATTAGCTCCTTCAGTTTAAAATATAATAACAAAAAATAATTAAAACAGGCAAAACTCTCCATACAGATTTGCCACTTAGTGCAAGCCAGAGTAATCAATGGATGCCAAAAGGCTTGTGCATAAAATCCCCATCTAGTGCTTACTCATCCAATATCCCCAGACTAGTTTCTGGCTTGTGGCCTTCATCAGTAAGGAGCCTTGCATCTGAGAGCACTGCACCTAGATCTTAGGATCTAATGCAACCCTCCAGCAGCCACCTTTTATCTCTACTTAACTACAAAACTATGAGTTTTAAATTGAAAACACAATAATATTTTCAATCCAAGCTCATTAGCTTATATAGTCATATAGATCTGAACTCAGTTCAGTACCTATACATTTTGGTGTCTTTGGTTCTTTAATAACTATAGGCACTATTATCCTATTAGACTTATATGACTATATAAGCCAATAAGTTTGGATTGAAAATATTATTGTGTTTACAATTTAAAACTCATAGTTTTGTAGTTAAGTAGAGATAAAAGGTGGCTGCTGAAGGATTGTATTAGATCCTAAGATCTAGATGCAGTGTTCTCAGGTCCAAGGCTCTTCACTGATGAAGGTCATAAGCCAGTAACTAGTCTGGGGATATTGGATGAGTAGGCACTAAATTGGAATTTTATGCACAAGCCTTCTGGCATCCATTTATTACTCTGGCTTGCACTAAGTGGCAATACTGTATGGAAAGCTTTGCCTATTTTAATAACAGTTATCAGCAAGCATGAGAAATAATGATCATGTGATGTTTATTAACAAAAAATAATGTTACCCACCAATTTAATAAGATTATGGTAGCATTTACTTTGGGTCAACATGTATCTTCTAATACACCAAAAATCATTTATTTACAAACGGCTGTATATTCTTTGCAGTTTTAATCTATCAACATTTTCTAATTATTCTATTCAATCGTTGAATTTCTGTATTTAAATCTCTGTATTGCTTCTTAAGTTTCACAATTACTATATATTACTCAGCTAAGCAAAAAAATCACATTTTTTTTCTTAAAAATAATAATAGTATAATCAATATATATATAATCATTAGTGGTGTATATATACCCTAAGGTAAACGATTTTTATAGAAGGAAAAAATTCTAATTATCACAGCTGAGAATAGATGAAAACGCATCAGAGTCAGTCTGCAAATATTAACTGGCGATCAGAAGGTGTAAAACAAATAACGTTAATTTTTAATTGGAACTAATCATATTGACTAGTAAAGAAAACATTATTTAATTCATTTTTTGTTAAACTGTTAGACTAACTTAAGCTAAGATAAAATTTCCAAGTATAGCAGGTGTTTTAGTCACTTTTGATTGACAGGTAGGCACATATTGAAAAAAAAATAAAGATGAGAAGGAAAGATTAAATCTAAAGCTGTTAAAATGGTGTTAGTTTTTGTACATTTGTTTGTAAACAAGTTATATAGCAATTTATATTAAAAAAAGATTTATTAAAGTATAAAAATTTTAACAAAACAATTTTAAAGCAGTATTATAAACACAATATATATATATATATATTTACACAGTAAATCTGAGATTAAAACATTCAGCAATAATGCAGTTACGTTTATAATGTTTAAATAAAATTATGATAATATATACTTAAGCTAGATATAATTAGAAAAAATTTGAACCAAGTCTTTTAAACTCCCTTTAGATGTCCACTTTATTTTATACAAGCAAAATACATGACCACATGTAAAAAAGATAAATAATATTCAATATACATATTTTGTGATGAACTAGCACTTATCAGTTGGTCCACATTATCATCTCATTACATTTATAATAAAATAGTAAATACCACATGATCACCATCTCTTATGCTAGACCATAACTGTTATTTAATAGAGGATTTTATGCACAAGCCTTCTGGTATCCATTGATTACTCTGGTTGGCACAGAGTGGCACTACTGTGCGGAGAGTTTTGCCTGTTTAATAACATAGTAAATATATAAAGAATATTTATGACGAACTCATGCAAATTCAAGTTTTACATTTTAATTAAAATAGATTCAAAACTGTACTAGTAGAAGATTTTGATATACTAACCAAATTACACAAATATTTTGAATGAATATGTTGTTTACAATGAATTGTTGTTTTCACAATCCATAATTATCAGCTGAATACACTAAAGTGAAACGATCTTATAGTCAAGTGCACTAGATACCATGTTTCATTTGAGCATCCCGATGTCAGGTGGAGTGAAACAATTCTACTCAATTGATCAAATATATATTTTTTTCATTTCATTCAATTGAAAATCAGTCCAAAAAACTTTAATTCACAAGCTTATCATACTAATTTGATAACTCCTTAAGACCAAATTACAATAAACATTCAAGCAATTAAAAGAAATATAACTGTAACAAGAATCATAACTAGTGCTACATGTTATTTATGCAAAGATTTTGATGAAAGTATTTTGCTTTTAGTTAAATACTGGATTATTTCCTTCATTTAAAAAAAAATGTCAAATGCTTTTAGAAAAACTCAAACTTTATTTTTTTTTTAAATATTATTTAGTTGATATTGAAACACACATGTTAATATGTAAAATAATAGTTTAATAACATTTTCTTTCTTCTTCTGGTGTTACTGGCCTGATCAATTAAAGTTAATATGGGAATTAAACAACTAACATTTAGATTCATGGTTGCAATTTAAATAATGCTTTAACTAACTAGATTAATCTATCAAAGCCTTTGAAACTAAAAGTGCAAAATAAACAGCAACAAATGATTTCTTTTAAGTAGCAAGGTATATATATATATATTTTAAGAAAATCTAGTCATATATCATGTATAAATATATTTCTTTTAAGTAGCAAGGTATATATATATATATTTTAAGAAAATCTAGTCATATATCATGTTATTTAATTTAATAAGTTTGTATTACAAATGTTAAATAACGAGTGTGCCACTAGCCCTTAATAAACTTTTCAGAATATCACTATTTTCATACCAGTTTCTAGCTCTGGATTTCATCAGTGAGGTACTAGAATATTCAATTGAGCATTAGATTTAAAATACCAAATCAAGCCCATCACTTTTTCTAATGATTTATCTATTAAATAAGAAAATTTAAAATTTTCAGACATCGATATATCTTTGAATCCAGATATCTAACTATCTAACTTGAATTAAAGTTTATATCTGTGCTAGAGAAAATCTCTAGTTTAATAAATGATTAGTAATAATCATTACATGTTTATCAAAAAGTTGATAATGTAAAAGTTGGGTGAGGAGTAGATTGAGACTTGAAAATAAAAATGAGACAATTTGCTCTACATAAATACTTTTTATGTAATAAAGATTTATATGAGAGATGATGACTTTGCCCAATTGATAAGTGCTGGTTCAGGACAAAATGCATCTTGGGGGTTATTTGTCTTTTATTGTATCTTTATTAATATGAAATTATTTATAAAATAAAAAAGAATGGAGAAATATGGAAATTGTCTATCTATAAAAAAAATATGGCTATTTAAGTTAGATATCTGGATTTCGAAAACATATGGATGTCTGAAATTTTCAGATTTTCTACTTAATACTTAAATCATTAGGTAAAGTGCAGGTCTTAACCTGGTACTTTAAATCTAATGCTTGATATGGTTGTGTAAATAAGATAACTGGATTTGAAGACATATAGATGTCTGAAATTTTCCAATTTTCTGCTTAATAGTTAAAACATTAGATCAGGGGTTCTCAACCTTTTTCTGGCATGGGCACATTCAAGATTTCAAAAAATATTGGTGGGCACAATTGAATTAAAAAATAAATAAATAAAAAAGTATTATGCTCTTTATTATAACATACATTTTGTAACATATATTTACTGTTACATATTATATATATATATATATATATATATATATATATATCTATATATATACTTTTGTATATATATATATATATATATATATAGTACAAAAGTTGAATTAGTGCAATCTTTGAAACTGCATTTCATTTTCTAATTTCTCACAGTTGGGAGTGTAAGATGATAATCCCAATTATAAACAATCATCAAGGTTGGCATTAGTATGTTGAGATCTGATTTTTGATTTTATAATATTCATGGTGGAAAATAAAGATTCACTCAAATATGTGGAATCAAAACAGGATTTGATTTTGAAGGCTCCTTTTTTCAAAAGATTATACTTTTTATGGTCAACTAAATTCCAAAAATGTCCATCCATATCATGAGATTTTAATATGATGTCATTTTGAAAATCCAAAATCTCTTCTTCAATTTTCAAAGTTTCTTCTTGAAAAAATTCTGCTATAGATTTAGCAGTTTCAGTAATGTTTACTTGTGCAGTAAAAGGATTTACAAAAAATGTAGCCATGGGTTTGATAATGGTAAATTGCTGAAATCTACTTTCAAACTGTTCCAAAGGTTTTTTAAGATGAGTGATAAATAATATTAGGTCAAAATTATCTTCACCAATCATTTTTTTCATTCTTGGAAAGTATGCAAGAGAATTTTTTTACAAATTATTTATCCAAAACTGTATTGTGGCTTTGACTGTTTTTATACAGCAAATCATTTCAGCTAAATGTTTTGTCCTGGAGATCCAGGTTAAACGGTCTAATTTTTTACATATGTCAGTTAAAAAAGCCAAATTCATCAACCATTGTAGTCATCTAATTGTTGAAAAGTTTGAGTTTTTGAAATAAGAATTTTTTTTATCTCTTTCAAAAGATCAAAAAATCAATGTGTGTGATAAAGGATTTTCTCAAATTTTGTTAATTATTTTAACAATAACATTCATAACATGTTTGAAGGATAATATTTTGGCAAATAATAATTTTTGATGTATGATGCAGTGATAACACATAATGTTCAGAAAGAATTCATCTTTCTTGCAATGGTGAACGAATCAATTATTGCAGCTCACCATTACTGGTGCACAATCAGTAATTATTGATGATAACTTGTGCAAAGGCTTATTAATTTCTGTAGAACAATTTTTAAAGATTTTATAAATATCTTCGCCTCTTGTTCGCTCTTACATTGATAGTAACTTTAATAATTCTTTTTTCACACTAAAATCACTGAATACCATTCTTATCATTACTGCCTATTTGTGCTGTACCTGATATATCTGTTGATTCATCTAATGGTAAAAAGAAATATACACATTCTTCCAAATCAATTTTGAACTGACATTATAAATCTGTTGAAATCGCCTGGATTCTTTTTGTACTTGTATCGTTTGATAACGGCAAATCTTGTATTGCTGAAATAATTTTTCACTTATTAGAAAATACTTCAAATAACAAATTGGCTTCAATGAGAAATGCTTCCGTAATTAATTCACTTTCTAAAAATGTTTTTTTTTTTCATTTTGCCAACAAATGAGAAATTTTAAAGGAAGCAATAGTGGCATTTTTTAATTTTTACTTGTATGGCTGGTAAAAAATTTTTTCTGGATAGATAAGCCGATTTTAGTTGATTAAATTTTATTTTTCTTAACTCGTATTTAGGCGGATAATTAATCTCAAAAGAATTGTGTTTGGTTTTGTAATGGTGGTCGGCATTATGTTTTTTTGCCACTGACACAATACTGTTGCATATTAAGCAAATACATTTCTCCTTAGTTTTAATAACAAAGTAGACTTCTTTCCAATCTTTGTTAAATGATAGGGTCGTTGTTTTTCACTTGGATGACTCACTTTGGGGTGAAATATTGCTATAAAAAAATGGATATGTGTATTTATGTAGGTGCGTGCATTAGGGCGTAACTAAAAAGTTTCAGCATTAATTTTAGCCATCTTGAAGACTAAAATAAAAACAAAATTATGTATTAATTAAAATCTTTTAAATTAAGAAACAAAAAAAAAAATAATAAACGACCGTGCAAGTAGCAGATGTACCGATAATATATTAAATTTTTAAATAAACGAATCAAATAACAATAGACGAATATTAAATTAATTAAAAAATTTTAGTTGCAGATATTTTAAAAATCTTTATGTACATATTTTTAAACTTTTTTTAACAATAATAATTTAAGTTTTGTTAAAAAATATCAAACTATTGCCCAAAGTCTGCTATTTTCAGAATATATAATAATTATAAAATTTATTATTATTAAATTAATAATTATTTTACTAACAACAAATAATACTTCAGAGAGTTAACCTCAAATCTTGAAACCCTTATTGATGTTTATGTACATAATTTTTATCATTAAAGAGTAAATAAATAAGATTATATGAACAATAATATTCACAATATAAAATATTAATCACTTTGGTCTCTTATGAGGAACTTAGCTAAAATATATATTTATAGATATAATAAACATCTCCATACTTTCCCATTCTTTTTAAATACATATAAATAAAGATATAATAAAAGACAAATGACCCCCAAGATGCATTTCGTGCTGAACGAGCACTCATCAGTTGGCCCAGGTCACTATCTCTCATATATGTTTATTATATCTATAAAGATATTACATACGGGACAGAGAAAGGTGAATAACTCCGTGTGTGTAAATTTTAAAAAATCAGATATATTAATCTTTAACCGAGGTTTAAAGTTTATATCTGTGATAGAGATAATCTATAGTTTCAAAAATGATTAGTAATAATCATTAGTGTATTTATCTGAAATGGATGTCGTAAAAATTGCGAGTGGAGGAAGTTTGACAATGGTAAATGAAAATGTAACAACAACTAAAATATATACAAAATAAACTCTGTTTAACAGCTAATTTCATTATATTTATATTTTTCATGTGACAGTGTGCATGTTAAAATTTTACTCTCATCTTTCCCCCCTAATCATGTAAATGAAGTATAACTTCAAAAAACACAACATATTGATAGTATGTCATGACAACAGTATGAGTTTACAACAACAGCATGTGGTGACAACTAGTACCATACTACTAATACAACAAAGACACCAATGAAGGCATGATTATAATAGGTGGTCAGTGTAGCCAGTTTAATGAATTTTCTCATTAGCAAGATTTTAAAAACTAAAGTAACTCTTTATTTAATTTTTTTTAATTTAAATTTTTTCCCTCATTATTTCAACACTTTGCTGTGTGTGCATGTGTGCCCATAGGCAAAATGTTGAGAACCCTGACATTAGATAAAGTGCTGGGCTTGATCTGGTATTTTAAATCTAATGCTTGAATACCCTAGTGCCTCTCTGATGAAACCTAAAGCTAGAAACCGGTCAGAGAATAGTGATATTCTGAAAAGCTTGTTAAGAGCTATTGCCATGCTCATTATATTATATATATATATATATATATATATTCATAGTATTATTTTTAGGAGCTTCAGTGTATTAAAATTATAATAATTAAACAGCTGATGTTTCAGTACAATAACAATAACTTTCCTCAGAGCTTCCTCTTTCTTAAATTATAAGTATATGTGTGGTGACATTTAAAATCATTATATTTTTCTTTATTTTCTTCTCATTCTCAAATTCTATTGGTTGAGAAGTTTTAAAAATATATTTTATTTTTCAATAGCTATTTCCAAATATTGTTAATTTTCTTCAATCCACACTTTTCATTTATGTTCATAGGTCTTTTAAAAATCTCTATAGCTTCTCTAAGCAGCCTCTGGTTATATTGTTCATTTTTTGCCCGAATATGTGTTTTATTAAAATTGATGTTATGGTTAGTTAATGTAATGTGTGAATAAATAAATGGCTGATGAATTGGATTTTTCTCTAACTACCAAAATATGTTCTTCCTTTCTTATATTTATTCTACAAATTAGTCTGTCCAATGTATGAAAGTGAAAAAAACTCCACATGGCATTTCATATACTTCATGATATTCCAGAGGAAAATTCTTTTTAGGGCATGAAAATACTTTATTCATTTCCTTAAAAATAGTATAAACTGTGTGGATATTATTTTTGTTTAAAACATTTTTAATTTTGTCAGTTACTCCCTTTATATATGGCAGAAATGTCTTAATTTCTGAAGTATCAAAATCTTTTTTCTTATAAATATATGTGTGAGTGTATGCGCGTATATATATATATATATATATGATTGTAAATATCAATATTAATATTTTCACTGATTTCCACCAACTATCTTTTTAGAAATTGAGGTCAAAATGTTTTAATAATGCTGATCTTAACACACAAACATATACGTTCACGAATCTGAAATATGTCCACACGTTTTTTTCATATAATAATGTTCATCTTACATTACATAAGTATATTTGCATGAGATTGATGTAGTAAAAGACATAGTTCTTCCACATGAGCATCGAGTTTGTGGACGCCTCTAACTCCTTTGAAGAGCAAAAGTTGTTCATGAAATGCATACAGAATGAGTGAGCAGATGGTCTAACCTTCTATTCTGTTGAATGGTAGAAATATGACGGAAATGATAGATAAATTGATAAAAATTGAATATATATCTAACATAATAATTCAGATATATATTATCATGAACATTTCACAGTGTATCTCTACAGTAGAAATGCTAATTTATCATGCTATAGAGAGCAAACATTCAAGCACTATGAAAGAAAATTTGTTTATCTCATATTTGCTGCCGTCTCCTTTTCTCTCACAATGAATAGTAAGTAGTTCACATGAGTATGTTTCCAACTTTTTATTTTATTTATTTTGGTTTTTATTATTAGTATTATATTTTTTGTTAAAAACAATAATGTGATTATTTATTTATAAGTGTATTTTTTAAAATACATTTATATTTAATTACTAATTTTAATAAAGTCCATCAAAGCCATAATCATGAACGATGCGAAACTTATATACAAAGTTTATTACGACCTTCATTGATTTGTTTATTTTTTTAATTTTATTTGATGTTTGGTAAAGATATGTATAAGAGATAGTGACCTGGGTCAACTGATGAATGTTTTATCAGTCTGAAATGCATGTTGGGAGATCATTTGTCTTTTACTGTATCTTTATTTATATGATTTGAAAAAAAATATGTGATGGAATGTAGGTTATTTAATATATTTATAAAATCTGATTAAACCATTATACAAAGTCTAATTAATCTTTGAAGAAATAATTTTCATTATTGAAGGCTCATAACTAGCTGGATTTTAAAAAAAGAAAATGAAAATTTAAAAAAATATAATAAACGCCTTAAACTATGAAAAAAGCTTTTTTTTTCAGGATATAGAGAAAGCACAAACAGAAATAAATAATTGGAAAAAATAATAATAATCTACAATGAGCTTATTATTTTTATGTTTACATAATTTTTCTTTAAATATATGATAAAATAAAAAATAAGATATAAAAATGAAATAAGAAGAAGATATAACAGATATAAATCAAAAATTTAATCAGGTAAGCCAGTGTAATACTCAAAATATCAATAAAAGAAAGCATGGAAGTACTTTTGCATTATGGCAACAATGATTTTTTTAAAGATTTGTACAGAAACAAATTTAAAAAAGAGATTGAATATACTATGATAATGAATAAATGATAAATAATTTCATATATTTTGTTAATAATTGTTTTGGTAAAAGCTAATATACATAATTATTGTTTGTTTTAAAAAATAAGGTGGATTATAAAAATGTTCTGAGTGAAAAGAATAAAACAAAACAGAATAGGCTACCTTAAAATTTTTATGATGTTCATTCATAGAAGCATATTGAAAGCAGATGCAGTTATAAACAGGAATATTTAGGCTTCTTATATAGAAAGTTCAAACTCCTCACCTCATCAAAATTAATAGTGAGGCTAATGTTGTCTTCTTTAAGAGAAATGAAATAAAAAGAAGAATTAGAGAAGGTTTTATTACTAAAAATTTATGATTCCGATTTCCATTGCCTTCCTCTAATATTAAAGTATGGAATGTAAGTGGAATTGTGGGTAATGTGTAGTTTAAATATGTTATTTTGTAGTTCTTTACATTTGAGAAGTCTGCTTCTAGTAGTGAAACCATTGATTGTATTTTAGAGGTTTTTTTTTTTTGTTTTGTCTCGTTGAGTTGTGAATTGGGGTAATTTTAAATATCTTTAGGCTTTTAATGTTTACATTTTTAGTTAAATATGTTTGTGTTTGAAAACAAAGTTTGTTAATTTATGGGTCTAAGACTGGGGCATTTAATAGAACAATCATACAAAGACTTAATGAAGTATTGAGAAATGTATGTTAGACATAACAAGAAGAGATCAAAAATGAAATAAAATAAATGAGGAAAAAACTGGTATTATTGACATTAAAAAAGTAAAAACTAAAATGATTTGAGATGAACATATTGGTAAGAAAAATAATAATATATAGACAAAGTTTTAAATAGAATTCAAAAAAATTATAAAACATCAAAAGGGAGACTAGATAAGAGATAGATAGATAGATGAAATAAAGACATTTGCTATTGTGTTGTATAAAAGTGAGATTATTGTTTAAAATAAAACTGGATTAAATTGGAGAGACCATTACCTTGCAATTGGGCAATAATTGTTGAAAATAATGATTATAATTTAAAAATATTTAAACATATGCAAAAGATTACCGCAATAAGAATGAGAATAGAGTCGGACAAAATTAGAGTAATAATAGTGTGATTTACAAACATAAGGCACAAATCTTAGAATATAGATGAACTTGTCATTAGTTTATTTTAATTTTGTAAATTATATTTGTAGGAGTTTTAAGGTTTACCCTTTCTCAATTATACTACAATAAATTTATTACTAATTTCTTATATATAAAGCATTTGGAATATCCAAACACAATCCTTAGTTTAGTTAACCATAAGCTATTGCTCAAAAAATAAATATTAAGGGTAAAACAATGAGAGAGAAATGCTCAAAATATCAATGCTTGGAAATGAGCATTCTTTGTTTACTGCTCAGGAGTTCATAAGAAATTTGGAAACTGAAAACAGTAGAAATACAACTGCAAATCATGAACTTTGAGCTCTGCCACACTACCACTTCACCAAATCAAGAAAGATAACATTTCTTAGTAAATAAAACTTTCTTTATAGTTTTTATATAGTGAATGTGTTGGAGAGTGATTTGATTGATAGAAGCTATTTAAATGCTATTTATCTTTCATGTTTTACCTGCAATACGTTTTGAATAATTACAACTTAATAATTATTTGACTATCATCAATTTCATTAATGTTTCAACAATCTCAACATTTAGATATGGTACTCTGAAATATCAAACCTAGCCATATCTACTCTGTAATGAGCTTGATGAAAACTGAAAAAATTCACTTTCATGATGTACCAATCGGAATGCAAGTGAAGATCGAATCTAATTGCAAACACAATATCTGCTCTACAAGGGCACCATCTAGGCATTTGAGCCTAGAAAAATTTATAGAGTAGGCAGATATGCGCTGTTAAGATTCCACTTTATTTAAATATTCCGATCGTTAGCCCAAGTCACTAGCTCAGCGGAGACGCAGAGATAAAAATCTATACATTTTTATATCTTAACTATAAAAGAATAAAAGCCACTGCCAGAAATTAACACATAAAAATATTTATTTATGCACATATAAAATAATATTTAAATTTTGAGGAATAAATTTAACGTTTATAATTTTATATTGATTTTTAATTCTAAATTTAAGTAGATTGCAAATAATGAGTTTACTATTTATTTAGAGAGTCGAGTATGAATGGACTACATAGGTCTGCATTTGAAAGGAAAATATTCTTCCCTGATTTAACCTTAGGCAACAAATTTCGCAATCAACTGGCGCCAATCCATCTGATACATTCATGTATTCAATGTAGCATGATACGACAACACAAAATACTATATTGTCAGGAATGTACATCTGAACAATAAGTAGAAATAGAGAAGAGATTGACTCTCCACCAACAGGAATGTGACATCTGTTGGCAAGTAGATCAATAAACAAAAAACTCCATAGGAATGGACTGCGGTCTTCTGCCGACTTACAAACCCATCCATAGGCAAACAGAGGGTGTGTGGCGTATATCTATAATCCTGCCCGTAGCGGACCTCATACTACATCGACTAATTACACAAATATATCCAATCCATTGAACCAATTCAACTACGAAATGAATAACCTAAGATTACCCTCCCTTAATATAACTTTACAAACTATATAGCCATTCACGCCCGACTTAATTTTAACATTTAAATACGTTCGCACAGATTTGTTTAAAAATGTTGGGTATAGATCGATTACATAGATTCCACGGTCAAAAACATTTCAAAATAAACATAAACGATCAAAATACAAAATTATTGATACCGACAATCGCAGAGGGAAACTTATAAGTAACCCAATAGTATTCACCATAAGATACTTGCGTTGTCACCAATAACTTAAAAGACATCCGAATAAATACATTTTAGATACTCACCGTAAGGTATCATTATTTATCGAATGTCTATATATTTTGATCAAATATGAAAACCAAAATATAATTAACCGTAAACGAATCCATGCAA
Source organism: Epiperipatus broadwayi (assembly GCA_028023455.1). Lineage (NCBI taxonomy): Eukaryota > Metazoa > Onychophora > Udeonychophora > Euonychophora > Peripatidae > Epiperipatus > Epiperipatus broadwayi. Next base: position 12,033,573 of record JAQFVV010000007.1, on the reverse strand, counting down.
GCGTCTATAAACAACTTAAATTTCATACATTTAACCAATCTTTACAAATACGAAAAAAAAAATTGAAATGATGTTTATCAATCGGAAAACATATAAAATTAAACATTATTAATTTGATTTAAAGACTTACAAAAGTCAGATAAGAGTCCGTTTTAACATTTCAGTTGGCTTGTTTATCAATTTGTAAAACTTGACGAAAGTTCTTGATTGATTTTGACAATTGTTCATTTCATATATCTTATGGTAGGAGTCCAGGCCTCTGCTTTTATTAATTCCCGTGATGCCTTCGTTGGAAGGGAATGTTCTGGAGATGGCAATAGCTGGTTCAAAGTATCACAGTCTTTTCATTTTTTTTTTTAATAGAGAGTGTGGTATGTGCGTCATACCTCATCTCTCAAACACAAACGCTGGAACTGTCCGAAAAAAACTGTATTTCCCTTTTTATATTATCCACCAGGATTCAATGAACAAAACGTCACTAGTCTATCACTTTCATTAGGGTCCGAGCCAAGGCTTAGTGCTTCCATTGGTCAAGCTAAAATTTCTTTCTTCTCTTATCTAACTTTTCATCTGACTTTTTAATTACACAGCTTTTAGATAATTAATAAACATCATTTCCATTTACAGATTACAGGAATTAATTAATACCTGTTTTTACTTTAACTTACGTTATTTTTTTATTAAAATATTTTTATAAATCTTTTTTTTATAAAAAAATACATTCAAATACCTTTTTTTTATTTATTAAAAAAAATATTTTTACAGTTTAGCATCTGTGCATATATACGTATAACAAACGTTTTTAATTTTAGCGTTTAGTTTTTTTTACTTTTATTTTTAATACACTTATTTTTATATGCGAACTTAAAAGTTTTTATTTTAAATAAATGTAACGACATATTTATATATCGTTACAATGAGTTATCACTTTTTAATTTGAAAGATATAAACCATAATGATAATTTGAAGTGGTAGAACATTTATGCATCATGTGTTAATTAAAAGTTTTATTTAATTAATAATAATATAAAATAATGAATATTTATTCAACTGGAAATAGATTCTTATATTCTGCAAATGCTAAGTCAGAATTCAATTTATGTTTAATAAAATGCATTTATGCAGATGGTCTAAGCGAGTTGTTCTCAAAGCATGTTCCATGGAACACTGGTGTTCTTTGAATATGATTCAGGTGTTCCAAAAAAAATGTAGAAATAATAGTAGACAGATCTGGGCTATTGTAGCCATGCATTTTTGTGTGACAGGCCATAACCTGGTATCATGCATGTATGTCGTTGCTCGAATGACTTGAATTTATACTGTCTGTTATTGTCAAATAATCAAGTCATCATAATATCTTTGTGATTTTGAATTTTCATACGTTAAAGTTCCACATGAAAAATATTAAGTGAAATATGTTCCGCAATTCTACAAATATTGAGAATCATTCGTCTAAGCTATTAATTTATTTATTTTTATTCTCGGAAACATAAAATAATTAATTTGATTAAAGCTGAATAAAACAAATTACAACAATAAAAAAATATTACACAGCAATACTTAGACGACAAGAATATTGGTAGTGGTTTATGTTATTTAATAGAGTTGTTTATATATATATTAATTCCGCGTTGTTAAATTTGTATAATTTTCATCTCATAAATATTACATAATTAAACGTTTTAAAGCCGAATAAGAAAACTTGCTATATATAAGCCTATTACAAATTAAAATTATCGATAGCATGTCTCCACTTATTTTTTGTTTTATAAAGCTGCGGTATGAATGAGACATTATGTTTGCTTATGTACATATATGTTAGAAAAAGTGAATATATTTTATATGTATCTGGACATTTGAATTGATAATATAATTAAGGGAAAGAGTTTTTTTAAAAAAAAAAAACATGAGGGAGAAAAAAAGGGAAAATGTTAAACTTATATTGCTTGTCAATTAAATGACTGCTATCAATATGAAATATTTATTATATTTTAGATTTCATGACAAGCCATTAATCATAAGTTATAATGCTATTGGGAACATACTTCTAGTTGGACATCAGACCAGATAATGTTCAATAAGCTGCTGTCAGCGGTCAGACCACTAGGCTACTTTAACAATCATTTTTAAAAAAATCCAATCAAAATTAGTTGTGTTTTTAAAGTTAAATGTAGATTTTTATTTATTATTAAAAATAAGTCATAGATATTTAGCGACTATATTTTTTTATAGCTTTGTATTTCTTGCTGATTCTAATGACAATGTTGTTTTAATAAAATCTCATAAAAGTGTATATACAAATAAATAACAAATCGACCCTTAGAATTATTTTACCACGATCAAATAAAGAAGTTTTTGAAATCTGTTTAAAATTGATATGGTCTGTGTAAAACCTTTGGATAACATGTTTGGGAGTATTAATATCTTATCTATTTGGGGAAAATATATAGGCATTGTATTAGAAGTCATCTTACTGGCAAGTTGTATTTTAATTAATCTCATGGACTCAGTAAAGTTTATGATCTAATTCTAAATGTGAAGATGCTAGACAAAATTATGTTATGTGAGAACCAAGCCATTTATTTCTAGGGCAATTAACAATGATTAAGTTTTAACACTTGGTTTTACTTCTCTGTCTTTGTAAAAGTAATTTCATCCTCATGTCAATATATATATATATAACAATAAAAATAATAAATATAAGAGTAAATAATTAATAGTTTTCCAATCCACAGAAGTTCATTTTATTTGTATTATATATCTATAAATAACCGAAGCAATGAGATGTGCACTTTTCATGCTCAATTTTCTTTTTAATAAATCTCTATGTAATAAGACATTTAAATTATTATTGTTGTTGCTGTTGTTGTTGCTATTATTACTATTGTTGTGGTTATAATTACTACTACTACTTACTACTACTACTACTACTACTACTACTACTACTACTGCTGCTGCTACTACTACTACTACTACTACTACTACTACTACTACTACTACTACTACTACTACTACTACTACATAATAATAATAATAATAATAATAATAATAATAATAATAATAATAATAATAATAATAATAATAATAATAATAATAATAATAATAATAATAATAATAATAATAATAATAATAATAATAATAATAATAATAATAATAATAATAATAATAATAATAATAATAATAATAATAATAATAATAATAATAATAATAATAATAATAATAATAATAATAATAATAATAATATTGACATTACTATTATTACTGTCACTTATTTTTTTATCTAACACAAGACAAAATCAAGAAAAAATTATTTCATGAGAACTAGTGATGCTAGATATCACAAGCATAGATAGTACACAGTCAGGGAGTCACTCTAGTTTTAACATATCGATATGCATTTGTGAATGCAGATTTGTTACTTTACGTATGTGTGCATAAAGTAAGAATAATAATAAATTTTATTTATTTATTAAACAAACAATATACATAAGAAAATACAATAACTCCAAACAAGCAGAACTTTGAGGAGTTATTCATAAGAGTCATTATATTCCAAAATAATTACAAAAAAGTAACATATACACATTAATAATATTCAAAATATACACAGAATAACATTACAATGACAAATAATAAATTATAAATTTAGGAAAAAGATATAAATAATAATTACATACAGAAAAACAAAACAAAAAATGTGCAAACATTAATCATGTACAATACATACAAGTGTTACAGTAGTAATAAATAAATTTAAATACGTGACAGATCATGCATTAATCAAAGTTTTAAACATTAGTTAAATGTATAAATTTATATATAATCAACATCTATTGAGTAGACAGTGACAAAATACTTAAATGGTCTTACATCATGGTAACTAAATTAATTGCCTATGACTACCTTCCAAGTTAAAAACTGACATGGTCAATTGAAAGTGTTCATCTAAATGAGAATTTACAATAAACACTTAATGATATAAAAAGAAATGACAGAGATATGTGTCAATAATCACTCTGTATTTATAAAGCTTAACAATAGATAATACCCAAGAATTATTATAAATACCATGCACTGAAATCATGCTATAATTTTGTAAAATTCATAAAGAATATAGTGAGTAAAGAGTACAATCAGTCTAAATAGAGTTATTATAAAACAATATATTTTGCAGTGGATTGATAAGACAGTGGATTGATAATAGTTTATGATGATGATGATGAATAAGCTATAAATAGTCATCAAAGTAGACCTAGACAAGATATTCCCTAAACAATAAAATAAGGAATTAACCTTGCATAACTAGAACATAAATAAGCAAGATGACTTGAACAATAGTTATCAACAAAATGATATTACCACAAGGACAAATACTGTTGGAATGAATTTTATATTAACCACAGATACTATATGAAGAGTATTTATAAAAATAAAAATAAAATCTTTTGTTTTATTATGACTGACAGTTTAACAAGAGCAGTTAATGATTAATCCAGATCCTTATTAATTACTTGTTCAGCAATATTAAATGAAACAGCATTACAAGACAAAACAATATATTGTCAGCAAAGCCATAAATCACTCAATCCAAAGATAAAACAAAATATCACCTGTATATATTAAAAATAATATAAGGTCAATAACAGTCTCCTCAGTAGCTCTCTTAAATAATTTTTTAACATTTGCCAATTTTAATGCATTTTTTATAAATTTATTTATATATTTTTAGATATTATATAAGTGAAATCATTTATTTAAATACAACCTATCTATGTGTACTTCTGTACTTCAATTATATTGTAAACATTATTAATTGAATTTAAACAGATGCTATGTAATTTTCCAAAAAACTATAGTGAACAATATTAGAGAATAGTCTAATTATTATAAATCTTAAAATTGGTTTATAAGAATGTAAAAATTGCTGCAAAAAATAAATCTAATGCTGCTTCAGTGTGTTTTTGGCTATGAAATTCAGATCATACATAAATATCATATGAAAAAAGACATCATAGAAAAAAAAAAATTAGAGAGGCAATTCTTATAAATCAATTTAATTTTTTTACAATAGAGAATTTGTCAATAATGATCTATACAATACTTAGAAAGCCACATCACATCTGCTTTTTGTATGTATCAATTCAGTTGACAATGATTATAATACATTCAAAAACATTTCTGTTTAAATTTCTAAATTATTACTGTTTATTATTTACCATTATTATAATTTCAGACTGCTACACATAGTATATTTTTAATTGATAACATATATGTAAATAATTTATTAGTATTATTTTTGTGTTCGCATCTTTCCAAGTATAAATAGTAAATATAGTTTTGAATAATAATATAAAGTCCTACTTATCATTAGTAACAGATGCAGGAAGTTGCAAATATAAAAATAGTAATATATTAAAAGAGAAACACATCATTATATTGCAGAAAATGAGTGAAAAATTAATGAAAATTATTGATGAAAATTACATATATGCACCAAATTCATATTCAGTCTTTTAATTTAGTAAGACATTTCTGATATAATGTCTTTTCATAATTCATAAATGAAGTTGAAGTAAGAATAGAGTGTGAGCTTGAATTTTTGGAGTTTCTTCAAGACATTTACCATTGTTACATTCCTCCATGAATATCTTGTATGGCTTGTCTTTGTAAATCCTTATATTTAACAGTGATCAAACTGGCTAAATTTAAATTATCACACAAATCTTTAGTATGAATAAGTCCAGAAAAAAATAGTATTTTTTTCTTAATGTTATTAATCATATCTGTTATTGGTAATTAAAGATATTAGGTTTATATTACATTAATCATTACCATCGATGATCACCATATCTTCCAAGCCTCCTCACTGATAAAGGCCACAAGCCAGAAACTAGTCTGGGGATATTGGATGAGCAGGCACTAGATGGGGATTTTATGCACAAGCCTTCTGGCATCCATTGATTACTCTAGCTTGCTGTGTGTGGCAATATATATATATATATATATATATAGTGAGTTTTGCCTGTTTTATTAATCATTACCCAGGATTTTATATATAAAATGAATACTATTGGTTCATTTCCTTGACTAATTAATAATTTTAATATTAAAATCCCCAAATATATTACTTTGCTATTTAGTTTATTCTAATATTGAATAGATTACTTCAGGGAGATAATAAACTAGGAAACCCATAACTACCATATTTTGTAGACTGGTCATTGAAAATGCCTTATATAAAATCAATCTTCTTAGTTAAAGTTGTATTCTTACTTTTTTTTTTGGATATGTAAAGGGGGATTTTATCAAAAAATGATAGTGTTAACGTAGTGGCTTGAAACTAAAAACCTTGAATCAAAGTTCAAAGTATCGCTTCTAGTATTCAAAGATTTATGATGTCTTGAATAATTAATTATGTGTTTAAGTGATAATATTGGCTTAATATTATAATGATTTATGCTTGCTCATAACTGTTATTAAAACAGGCAAAACTCTCCATACAGTAGTGCCACTCAGTGCAAGCCAGAGTAATCAATGGATGCCAGAAGGTTCCTCACTGATGAAAACCATAAGCCAGACAATAGTCTGTGGATATTGGATGAGTAGGTAATAGATGGGGATTTTATGCACAAGCCTTCTGGCATCAATTGATTACTCTGGCTTGCACTAAGTGGCACTACTGTATGGAGAGTTTTGCCTGTTTTAATGATTTAATTTTATTATAAACAATTTTTTTTTCGTTTTTTTTTTTTAAATAAAGTTAATAAAGAAATGAAAATATGTTTTAAATAATAAATAATAAATATAATTTTAAATAATTATATAAAAATTCTTTTATCATTAGAAAAATTACATAACGTCCATCATTATTGATTAAGAAAAATTTGAATTGATTGCACAGCTTTTATGTAACCTTAAAAAAATCAAAAAGGTGAACTAATGAAAAAACTTCAAGTATCTATCCAGTATCTAAACAATTAAATTATATTGGGGTTGAAAAAAAAACTTTTAGAAAGCAAAATATTAAAAGAACAACTCATGGATAAAAATGGTAATCAATTATTAATTAATAAATAACTTTTTACTAATAATGGATTTTTTTATGAAAAAAATTGCAGCATAAGAATATGTTTCTAATCATTAAAAAAAGAACAATAAAAAAGCTTTTAATATAATGATCTAGGGCAAGGGTCAGCAACATTTATTTTGAAAAGAATGTCCCAAATTTTGCATTCTGGGGAACATAAGAGACTAAGATGTATTCAATACAGTATTTTATATTTATTTATTACTTCAAAATTCTACTTACAAACTTTACGTTTTCAAATTTTCATATTTAGTTGCTGACTTTTATATTCGTTTTTATATATAAAATATTAGTGTCATATTTTTACTGCATAAAATTATAACCCAGTAAATAAACAACTGTTAGTTCATGAGAAGTGATCTGATAATAATATATCCTACTAGCATCTGAATTTTAAATTCTTCATAGATAGAGAAAAGAGACGCACAAAAATATATTAAAGCAGAGTAAGAATGTAATTTAGAAATATATTTACAAAATTAGCTCTCTTATTCATACTTCAGAACCATTTTACTCTAAGCTTGAATAATCAATGAATATCAGGTGGAAGATTGCTTTAAAATCATCACCTCCAGACCAAATTTAGCTTTTGAAGTGCTAGAATTTTTTGTTTTAATTTTAGCTTATTAATCTTGAATAGTAAAAGAAATAAATGACACCTGCAAGATACATACATGAATTTGTTTCTGATTTGAATTCTAGCTTTCACAGATTAACACAAAATCCAGAGACTGGTCAAAAAATGAGGATTTTATATCACTATTTCATCAGAGATCCATAGATTATTTAAACTTCCAATAGATGACTGTAGAGTAGAATAAGATAACATTAAAAGCATATGAATGAATATGTGAGGGCATGCCATGTTATTGCTAGTAGGACATGTTTATTTAGTAAAAAAAAAGGAGCTTATTTATAACAGACTAAAATTCTGATATATTTTTAAAATTGTACCACTTTTATTTTTAGAAACTCCAATTCCAATTACATCAAATACACCTGGGTCTCTTTTTATGCGGATTTATTTAACACGATTTTGAAGTTACGCAATTCACATTTCTCCGGAAATCGAACTCTGATAATGCGCTATTACTTTAAATAATAAATTTTGCACACTTACGTCATATTGAAAGTAATAGCACATTATTGGAATTCGACTTTCATCTTAGTAATTTCAATATTTTCAGTGCTTTATAATAGTAAGATTTTATGTAATAATGAAACTAAAATCATGATTTCCACATTTTATGTATACACACGTTAAATTTTACAAGATTGTAATGTAAATTTGTTCAAACATTGTGCGTGTTAATTTTGCATTTTAAATCACATTCTGTTTTTGCTTTTTAAAAAAAATGTAATCAATTATTAATCATTTAGTGTCCGCAAGTTTATTTTTAAAAGGTGAGTAATAGCAGTGGGCACAATTAAAATTGAAAATTAAAAAATTAAAAACAAAAATAAGAATTTAATTTTTAGTTGTTAGATTAATTACTAATTACGTTGTCACCAGAAAACCATTAACACAGCATGAGAGTGACATTGGCGCTACTTGTATTTCCTCTTGTGAAGAATCTGATTTTTTACCAGTTTGCAAATGAACCTGTTTATCGGCAAGTAGTGATAATAATTAAAATGTGTACAAAAAAATGCAAATTACTGTAAATTATGCATAAAAATATATTGTTTTGAATAAAATTAAATATTATAGTTAAAACAAGTTTGTCTTATATCAATTTTTTTCAAATTTGACATTTTTTATTAGTCATATATTATTTCCTTATTTTTTTTGCACAAATTTTAAAGTAATTTTACATTGGTGCTTTGCTTTTACGCAATTTTTGAAAAATCACAGTCTGTATCCCCCCTTTTTTAAGGTAAGTTACATCTATTTTTACGCGCTTTCGTTTGCACGCATTTTCTGAGGAACCTATCTATCGCGAAAAACGAGACCCAGGTGTACTTCATAAGTTATTTTTATTATAAAAGTAAATTTCTTATGTGTAGAAACAAAGTTTGTGATGAACACCTTAAAAATTCTTCATATTTGCATACTGGTGCTTATACACATCAAGATGCCTATAAACTACTTATTGTTTTAAAATAATAATCTACTTTTAAGTGCATATATTATTTATTAGCTGACCTGTAGTATGAAACTACATTTGTTATTTAAAAATCTGCAACAGAATTTTTAAAAATCAGAATAATTATTAATATATTACAATGTAAAACTCTAAAAGAGACCATTATCATTGCAATAGTAAAAGACTACACATAATAATTTTGTAAATATATAACGATTTATTTATATGCCGTAATTATAAGTAAGTCTCTTCCCTTAGAAGTGATATTAAAGATTTGCATAGTTATTTATTTAAGAATGGGAAATAAATAATTAGAAATATATTACTGATATAATATCCATAAAAAATTTATATATTATGTTAATAATAAATTTGATATATATCATAGATTTATTCAGTTCTCGTAATTACTATCACATTTGTATAATTATATTTAAATACAAGAATAGTATATATACTTCAAATAGATGTAATTAGAGGGGATTTAACACTGACATTCAAGCTGTCTTCTGTCAGCCACTCTATCTTATACAATCGATATTTATGACCACATGCATGTAAAAAAGATAAATGATGTATGTGGTTATTTATATGGGTTATCTAAGATATAATGGATGGCTGAAGCGAGCTTGAAAGTCTGGGTTTAAATCCATTCTATTCTAATTAAAGATACTACTCATTTTCTTTGTGTGTTAGAAAATATTAAATCTGAATTACCAGTTGATTGTTTCTTGGTTACTTTGGATATTGTATCATTATACACAAATATACCTCATGATGATGGAGTTGAGGCTATTAAATGTGCTTTACAAGATAGAGAGTATGATCATGGTCTTATTACTACTATGGTTGAATTAATATATTTGGTTTTAAGAAATTATTTTTTTTACTTTTGATTCTAGATACTATTTACAGAAACAAGGTACTGCAATGGGTACAAAGATGGCACCAAGTTATGCGAATATTTTTATGTCAAAACTGGAGTCCTCTATACTTGATAATGCTAAGCTGAAACCTCACACTTGGCTTAGATATATAGATAACATTTTCATGATATGGCCACATAGTGAAGTTGAACTTCACAATTTTTTAAGTTATTTAAATAATTTTAATAAACATATTAATTTCACAATGAATTTTTCAAAATCAATTGCTCATTTTCTTGATGTTGAAGTTATTTACACTAATAGAGTTCTTACTACTACTGTATATAGGAAACCAACTGATAATAACCGCTATCTACATTTTTATAGTAACCAACCTAAACATTTAAAGGCTAATATTCCTTATAGTCAATTTTTAAGGATGAAGAGGATTTGTAATGATGAGAAATTTCTTCAACAAAATAATAGTATTTTATATAATAGATTGCTCAATATGAGGTATCCTAAGACATTGTTGGATAATGCAGTAAGGAGATCTTCTTTAATTGATAGAAAGAAACTTCTTTTATCTGAAAAGAGTAAAAAACAATTAGATGTTCCACCATTGGTTCTTACTATTAATAGAGATTTACCTAATATTAACCGGATATTGGCAAAACATTTTAACATATTACAGTCCACAGATTATTTAAAATCTATTTTTTTTCTGATCCACCTAAGGCTGTATATTGAAAACATAGATCACTTAGAGATATACTTGTCAAAACAAATTTTATTAGTAGTTCTGTACAGGAAAAAGGATGTTCTCCATGTAAAGATAAAAGATGTTTTACATGTAAACATATTGTTGTGACAAAAGTGGTCTTTAGTACTAAGAATTGTAATTTCAAATGGTATATTCCTAATTATGTTACATGTAAAAATGTTAATTTGATATATTTGATAGAGTGTAGTAGATATTTAAACCAGTATATAGGTGAGTCAGCAAATAGTTTACTTGTCAGAATGACTAATCATAGATTTGACATTTTGCATAAGAATAAAGATAGACCGGTTTCAAAACATTTTAACTTACCGAATCATTCAATTGATGATTTAAAAGTAGTGATTCTTCAGGAAGGTTTTTCTTCTACAAGGGAGAGGAAACAAAAGGAGAGTTTTTTGTTTTTTTTTTATTAAATTCAAGACCTTAGAACCACATGGATTGAATTTGAACACTGAAACTATTACAACTCTGGGTTACCTGGTCTCCTAAATGGTTTCTATATGTGTGTTTTTTATGTGAAAATTTTCTTATATGAGGTTTTTTATGTAAAGATTGGTTACATGGATGTTTCTTTCTGTGTTTAATTGGTTTATAGATAAATAATTAGTTATAAATTATTGTACTTTGCACTAACTATAATTTTTGATTAAAATGTATAAGTATTTTAGTTTTTAATGAATATTAATGTGAGCACAGCTATTTTTTGTATGTGAGCATAGTTTAATTTTTCTATGTATGCACATATGTATATTTTAATTTTTAATTTTGGATTTTTTATTTTTATATTTTAATTTAAATAGAATTTAAGCTTGATTAGGAGGGAATGTAGTTTTTTTTTTTGTTTGAATTTTGTCATTGATTGGGTAGATATTCTGTGTTAGATTTTGTGACCAATCAGGGGGGTTTTGTTAAATTTTTAATCTTTTACCAAATCTGTAATTTTTGATTATCGCCATTTTACTGTGTATTTTTTTCTTTCTGATGAAAACCAGTCCTCTGGTTGAAATATAATATTAAGTCCTTTTTTTGTTTATATATATATATATATATATATATAAACGATCTATATATATATATATATATATATATATATATATATATATATAATACTTGTATATAAATATTACAGATTCAGCCTGTATACTGCCCATCCCTCTCTCTGTATATATATATAAATTAAATAATTGTATTAGCATTTATAAACCATATCTTTTATTAAAATTAACTGTAAAAATGGGATTAACTTTTGTTAAAACGTATAGCAGGGTGTTTTTATTTTTCCAGCAGTTTCATAGAAAATATTTTGTGAATTAAAATGAAAAAAAAAAGAAAAAAAAAAGAATATTACTTAGGTAGGATATGTGTATTTTATGTATAACATATTTGTTTTTATAAATAATTTACAAATAATCTTTCAAGGCTTCAGAATAGATTATAAGTGTTTATAAGATTAAAGTAAAAAAGTTGATTAAAAAATACTAAATGATGGGTAATGAGTTTTAAAAAAAAACAACAACAAAATCAACATATTTAGAGATGAATGACATAGAATAAACAAACTCATTCTTAGATGCATGATTTACAGAGTAATGTGATGTTGACACAATAATTTGGCTTTAAACCCCTCTCTTGCAATTATATTTAGTGATACTTTTGTGGGTTTATATTTATTTGATAGTAAAAACTGGAAATAAAGTTAATATGAATTTATTGGTTCAAAAATTAGACAAAAGATATTAGTAGTTTATAGAGAATAACCACAAGCAAGTTAGAAAAAATCTAGACCATTAATGATTGGTAGATTCTATGAAATTGGGTGCATAAATAAAATTATAAACTTCTCTTTGCTTGTTGCTAGCAATAAATAATAAAAAAGTACATTTTGCATAGCTTATTTAATTCCTTATAGTTGTTTGATATTTTTTTAGTAATCATTAAAAATGAAATATGTTCATGTTTACATTCAGATTTTTTTCAAATATATTTTATTTTTAAAAATACAAGGTGAGAAATTTGAAATAACTTGATCACCACACTCTCCCACACACTGTAGTAAAGAACTTGTGATATTTCAATAATTATAAATGCAATTTTAAGTTTTAGAACAGAATTTTATAGTTTTATGATAACTTAATATAAATTTGTTCACATTTAAAAAAATAAATTCATTCAACAAAGACTTTGTTAATTTATTTTTTATCAGCTTTGATGTAATTATCCACTAAAAACTTACTGATCTTGTTATATATTTTAAACTTTATTTCATTTTATCCCCCCCCCCTATATTTGGCGACTTCAAATATATTTTAGGATATATTTTGTGTGTAAACTTATACTTCTAATAATTGAATTAAATGCATTGATTCATAATATTGAATAAAGATCTTAATAATGAAATAAAATATTAAACTATTACTTTAAATTGCCACTAGGGGAAGCATGGAAAAACATTGAAATGCAGAAGAGTTTAACAATTTTAAACATCTTTGGAAAATTATAAATATAAATAGAAACAATAAAATTAATTCATATAATTAAATTTGTATGGAGTTTTTATCATAGAAATAATTTTTAAAAATATGCATATTCTAAGAATAAAGATATTTAACCTTTTGACATCACAAATTCCACTTGGTCAAGTGAGTTAAACTCTAAACTTTTGAATGGACAATTATAGAATCAAAAATACATTTATCTTTTAATATTATATTCATTTTAGTTTCATTTGTAAAAAACAAATTAATAATTTGTCAGAATATGAAAGTGAATGAAAGTTTTTTCAAAAATAAATTTCTATTTATAATTATACAAATATTTTATAGCAGCGAACTTAAAAATAATGTTCATAACCTATTAGAAAATGTTGCGCATGTCATTGATTTTCTTTTTCAATTTAAGTGCATGTAAAAATAAATAATTTTTACTAAAATATTAACTATTTTGCTAAAATAATTTTATTTTCAGCATATTTTATCAAAATAATTTATAATATGTAAAAAAAAATACTAAAAAATACTCTAAAACATTTATTTTCCTTTTCAAAATCAAAACAAAGAAGTTGGAGCAGTGAAAATTATTGACAGGCACTCGGTTTTGTTTGAAATGAGAACTGACCAATCAGCATCTAGGAAAGTCTGCCTTCTTCCATTGTTGTAGCTTCAAATTTAAATATTATTGATTTTTTACTTGTAAAATAATTCTAGAGAGGGCAGCATCTTACAGTACTTTTTAAGCTTTAAAATGAGCATAAATTTGCTATGATAACATAAAAACTGACAGTTTTAGAGCAAGTTAAAGTCATGTTCATCAAAAATCAAAGAGTACAATCAAACCAATAATAGACATTTAGCAAGTGCTAACATATAAATCTGAGCCTGTTATACTTAAAAGAATAATAATATAAAAACTATAAATGTAAATTATCCAATCTACTTTGAACACTTTTTAGCAAAATACTTTTTATTAAACACATATGCATACACAATCTTATGTTTCGACTGTCCTGCAGTCTTCATTAGAGCCACTTTTACTTTAATTTTTTAAAAATAAAAAAAATAAAAATTAAAGTAAAATTGCATCTGAAAAAGACTGCAGGGTAGTCAAAACATAAGATTGTGAATGCACATATGTTTAATAAAAAGTTTTTTGCTAAAAAGTGTTCAAAATAGAGTGAATAAATTGCATTTATATAAGACACTACAGCAAAATAAAGGTAATGGTAAATTTGATAATATTTCCAAATAAAAAAATTAAAGACTGTATAGAAAATCATGTCTTTCCTAAGTTTCCCATATGATTTGTAAGCTTTATACTATTATATATTTTCAAATCTCAGATCTGTAGAAAACTACTGATAAAATGCATGTATTAAAATCATGGAATAGGGAACAAGTATATCTAAATAGCAATGGATGATAGATTTTAGATAATGAAATTAACATAGGTGAAAATGATTCTCAGAACAAATGGTAATAGATAAATAAATGCATTTTAAAAGATTATTATAAAAAGCTTAAAAATACATCATATTTGATTTGGATGAATAAGATAGAAAAATGTTGCTGAAAAAAAATTGAAAGATTTTTAACATATACTGAATTGAAAATGATAATGATATATTTGGTTATTAAAAGAAATCAATATTATTTGATAAAATCTGTACAGTACTTTATTTTATCTGTAATGTTACATGAAAAAAATACATTAACTTTTTCAGAAATGCATAAATGGTAATCCAACTACATACTATAAATATTTTTATTAATTTGTAATAAATTTAATTAACTATCAAATTTAAATCACTTATGAAAATAAATAATAGTGTTGAACAAGAAGAATAGTTACTGATGATAGCAAGTCTGGGGCATATGAAATAAAACCTGGTAATATATATATATATATATATATATGAAAAAACATGTAAACATAAATTTAAATTTAATTTTGAAAATGTGAAAATTCTTCATGAAGAGAGAAACCATAGTAAAAGAAAAATTAAAGAGGCAATTTTTATAAACAGGAATAAAATACATTTGATAAATCGACAAGCTTCTAACATTAAAATACGAGATTCGTGGAATTTGAATTGATGACGTTTGCTTCCGCTTTTAGTTTTTGAATTTAATAGCAGTTGAGGCAGGTTTGAAAGTAACCGAAAGTACTTCTGCGGATTTAAAGATTGTTTGAATTGTTTATAAACCGTTTAAAAATATTATTTCAATTATAATTACAATATTATTTTTAATTAACGGATATTTTTATTTATTTTACATATATATATATATATATCACTCACAAGTAAGCTCTTAACAAGCTTTTCAGAATATCCCCAAGCCCAGACCAGTTTCTGCTACTGGCTTCTTCAGTGAGGTGCTAGGATATTCAAGCATTAGCACATCACTGAGAAAACCAGTAGCAGAAACTGGTCTGGTGTTTGGGGATATTCTGCAAAGCTTGTTAAAAGCTTATTTGTGAGCTCTATATATAATATTTGTAATACAAGCTTGTTAAATTAGGTCATGTGATGTATGACTTGATTTCTTTGTAATATATATTTATGCATATGTTTAATTGGTAAAATGTATAATTTGAACTGATTAAAAGCAAAACAGGAACATCATCTTTTTGGCTTTTGGAGTTACAGTATGCTGACAATTATATGAACTTTTCAAATTCAATTGATAATATATAGAATGACTTTCATTTAGTAATTAATATTAAAAATCTTCAAAAATTATTATCAAGGATAGTTATCAATATAAGTGAATTAGACAAATAATAGCTTTTTTTATTAAATATTGACTAGGATTTTTAATATGCAAATGGATTTGGATATTAAGGAACAAATAGGACATGAATGTTAAGCTGCTTATGGGACTGGAATATGCAAATGGTTTGAATGATGAGATATAAATGGATTTGGAGGTTGAGGTGCAAATAAACATTGATGTTGAAGTTGCAAATAAACTTTGATGTTGAGGTTCAACAAAGACTCCAATATGCTGTGCAATTAATAAGCCAAAAATATAGATTATATCATATGGTAATTACTTCAGTTTAAATTATTTGTATATAAAACTTTTATTTTACCCAATTTATTGTATAGAATTAAGATCTGGACTTCCTATTGTCAGAACATAAAGATTAGAATATTTATTTTAAAATCCTTCACAATATATCAAAACATAAAAAATAGAATATTTTTTTTTAAAAATACTTGATAAGATATCAAAAACACATTGGCAAGATAAATCAACCAATCAGTACATTATTCTACTTGTTAAATATGATGTTGTTTGCTATTCTAGCAAATTTTTTGACCTGTTTTTGTGCAATAATTGTAATGATTTAGAATTATAAAGGCATATTCTGACTAGTGACTTACTTTCATTGAGAAGGTATATTAATGGATAACTATTAAAATGGACAGCTAGAATTAGGCAAGGGTTGAGGTTTTTTAAAAAGTAAGATTTGGTCCTGAAAAAAAAAAATTGCCATCATCTGACAATTATAAGATGAAAGGATCATAATGTTATATGTGTGGATGCAGGTTAGTTTGCATACTATGTTCTGGGCATAATTGCATGGGGTTTCTAAAGTGCAAATGCTAAATAAGGCAAACCTGGGCTGCTATTCATGCTTTTTGAGCTCCAAATTGTTCCATCCTACCAATGTGTCATGAAAGAGATTACTACTGATAATGATAACATGGTGTGTTTATATCAAGCACCAAAATATATGGCAGTTATTTAAGTCATCTTAAATATACAAATGGTAATGTTATTTTGAAGCAACAATTGATTACTTGCAATTAATTAAAAAATAACAGAGACAAAACTTGCCTTACAGTAGCACCACTCAGTGCAAGTCAGAGTAATCAATGGATGCAGGAAGGTTTATACCTAAAATCCCTATCTAGTGCCTATTCAACCAACATCCCCAGACTAGTTTCTAGCTTATAGCTTTCATCAGTGAGGAGCCTTGGATCTGAGAGCACTGTACCTAAATCTTAGAATCTAATGCAACCCTCCAGAAGTCACCTTTTACCTCATTAGCTAACTATAAATCTTTGATTCCATTGATTACTTTTGATTGCACTGAGTGGCGCTACTGTATGGAGACTTTTGCCTCTGTGTTAAACAGCTTGTGTAAGCATAAAGAATGGTGATCATGTGATGTTTAGTGGTTTAATTAGAAATTATATTTACATTAAAAAATTTTATTAACAAAATAAAAATAAATTTCAATAAAGCATATTTTTAATAAAATTTGTATTTAGAAAAAGTCTTTTAAATCACTGGATCTCTCTTGATTTAACTTATGGTTGTAATACATGGATTTTAAATTCAAAAATAAAAGAGATTAGAAATGGTAAACAGAGTATAAAAAGATTTATACAGGCAATGGAATAAGAAATGAATTCAAATTTCAACATTGTTATACATTTTAAAGAACTGTGGTGGTCCAGGACACATAGCAAAAAAATGTTACAACAATAAATTACAGAAATCTTCATCTATATACTAAGAGAATAATCTGAATCTCAAGAAAAGAACCAACTTTATAGATGGAAAAATAAGAAATTTTACTGAATCATTATAATAATAATAAATAGTAATTGAAAGTAATAGAAAGGCACTAAAATGATTAAAGTTAAGATAAACTATGATTTGACACTGCTTTCATGCAACACACCCCTCATTAAACATTGACTCATATTATATTACAATTATAAGTTTTCTAACACCAGTGAATTGATATTCAATTGTTCATTTAAGCCATTCATTGAACTATCATTATCCATTTATGAATAACTAGATATCTACTTACTGAATACTTATCTAAATTAGTTAAGGGCGAGTGTTCTAACAAAATTCTGAGCTGGTTTAAATTTTCTTCATCTGCCTAAAAAAATACACAATCTTTATTCTGAATTTGAAATTCGTTAATAGATAGAATAGGCTAAGCATAATTACAAGAGAACCTTTAATTAAAAGGAATTGTATATGATCGTCAAAACCTCATTTCTTTTTGTCCTATAATGAATACTTATATATATATATAAGTGATTTATTGAATAAAATAATGTTGACCCCCATCGCTTCTCATTTCTTTTAAATAAAAAGAAAAATTATTCATAAATCAAGACAAACATTTTGCAGTTTGTTTTGTAAAATTTCGAAAATAATGAATGGCTTTAGAACAAATATAAGCTGTATGTTCACATCACCTGATGGCATTGCTTAAGAAAAGCTGTCTTAAAGTTCAAATTTATTTCGTAAAGAATAAATGTTAAAGACTGCATCTTTGACATGTTATTGGAAGTGATAAATATCAGGTTATTGTAAATGAGCCTATTAAAACACCAACTTTCGTGTTGTTTGTGATTAGAAAAGATTTTTTTAAGGGGTTGGGGGATAAAAGATTGGTGAATCGATATATCATTACCCATGCTTATCTGAAGCAATTTTTGATGGCTGAGGACCACAAATCTGCCATAAAAGTTTAAAGAAATCAGCTTTGCTTGACTACTGCTTGCAATTAACCTAAATTACACACTTGGCTACCATATTTTTTTAAAGAGATAAATGCTAATTTGTGCATAAGAGATGGAGAGGACGTCAGAAAAAGAGGCTTAAGTGAGATTTCTTTTTTAAAAAATAAAATTACAAATAATTTAAAATTTGTTTCTATATTTAAATTTATAATCCTTTTTGCTAGATTTGTTTTTTCAATGCCAATATGCATTTGAAGTAAGGTTTCTTGTAAATTGCGCGTGCGCGTGTGGGTTAGACTTTGCCGGAAAAACAAAAGATAAAAAATTATATACGTTTGCATAAAAATGATGGTTTATAGCGTTAATTAATTACTTACAACCTGCAAAAGAATCATCCAATTTTTTTTTTAAATCCAAATAATGCTTTACAAACAATATGCTAACATAAATAATATGCTTTAATTAATTCCATTCCTTTCACGTGTCTTCTCTAAAGTGACAACAAACACCAAATTCGCAACATTTTAATTATATCAATTCGATCTCAGGTAAAACATTTTGGAAATAAATATACTGTGTATTTTAATGGTGGTGATACAGGCATTTTAATTACGTAACAGCTTGTTAATGCTTATGGTGCTGTGTTTAAAAGAGCCTAGGTAATAGTAAATTAGCGTAATTCGAATATAAGCCTTAAGAAAAGAACAACATTCGTTTGCAATGGCTGCGTAAATGATTTTTTTTTCGGTATTAGTTATAGACTAATTAGCTACCTGGTAGCAAAATTTTTAAGCTACCTAATTTTTTTTAATTTGGATTCAAATTTTAATTATGGGTGGGCAATTGAAAGATAAATGTATCCACATTATATTGCAAATACAGTATAGCAGAAAATTTGATCCTTGAAACCCAAAGTGTAATAACTAGGTATTGGCAAATACCAATACCTGTAAAAAAATATGTCTTAAGCCAATTGAATTTCAAAATAAAATTCATCTTGGGAATCATTTCTCTTTTTCAGATGTTAAGTTTCAAAAATGTAAGGCATAAAGTGTTAAATATGCCTTAAAAAGATTAATCATCATTCCATATATATATATAATTAAAAAAATAATTATATTAATATTTAATTGAGGTTTAACGTTTATATGTGGACAAGGAATAATCATTAATTTAATAAATGATTAGTAATAATACGTTAATATACTTATCCTAAGTGAATGATGTCCAGATGCGAGTACAACAAGTTAAACCTTATATATCATATAATATTTACAAATATATATGTAAGCTTTAATTTCCTATGTATTTTTTCCACAATGATCAAGAACCGTTTTTGATTCTATCGTTCCATTTTTTTTTTTTTTTTATTGTATTCTTTTATATCTCTACAGTTTTAGTTCATGAATCTATTTTTATGTGGGTTTTTTTTTCTTTTTTTTTCTATTTTTTTCTATTATTTTATTCCTTTGTATAATTTTTGCTTCAATTTAAATCTAAAATGTATTTTTATATACACAAAATGTTGAGAGACATTGCTCTCTCTCCTTTGCTTCAGATATTACTGAACTGAACAGTGACAGTATTAGCATGGAAATCGAATCTAGACTTTTAGATTCTTGAATATTAAATTTTAAGGTAATGCTCTAATCAACTGAGCTATTATGCCAAAGGCTGCATCAATTTAAAATCTAAAATCCATGTTTCATGCCCAAAATAAGTGGACTCTCCACCTTGTTATAGTGCTTCAACATCTAATGTACTCCGGAACAAAACATCATTCAAATATTTTACTTTCTTTTTCAAATTCTATTTAGTAATACTGTATCAATTGATTGTCCTAAATAATTATACGGCATTTATACATTCCGTTTATATCATGTACTTTTAATGTTTTAATTAATATAAATCATTAAAAATTTCATTTACTTTTTTCATACTATTTGCTAGATTACTTGTGATATTGAACAAGTTAAATGATAAAATAAACTTAATCACTTCAGTAGTAATAGACTAAAGTAGAATTTGTGGTTTTTTTTTACTATTCTCAGATTAACTCTTCAGTTCATACTCTCATTAGAGGGCGAACTGCTCAGAGCGCAAATATTTATGGAAAATGATAGTGCTAATGTCAAAGTAATATCATTTACTTTAGATCTTGAAACATCTTTAAAAACCTTTAAAATAACCTTTTTTTTTTTCCTTTAAAAAAAAACAAAAAAAAACTACATGATACATTTGTGAGACTGTAAAAGTCTGCCAAGTAATAAGAATTTTCTTTTTTTTTCTCTATATATCCCCGGTTACCTGAAATAATGACGTTCAATTAGTATCTGAAAATAATGTTTTTTAAAAAATCTTTTATTAGTTTATGATGAATAATTAATACAATCAGGAAAACATAATGAAGAACAAAATATTATTTTATTAAATTACCAATTCTTAATTATAGCTAATGAGTTAAGAACCAAATGTTAAGCGACTATATTTGTTATCATTTTTGCTTATAAGAAATAAATAAACACTAATAATATTAACATTTATTTTAATTCTTACCAATGTTTTGAAAAGTATTGATTTATGTAGGTAATTACCAATAACCATATTTATTAATAAAAGGAAGATTTCATAGCGTGACAGTCAATGTGTTAGTCTGTCATACCTTCATCTAGGATTTGAACCCTGAGTGGAGTTAGAGATTTTATCCAAAAGCTGGAAGCATCTCCATGAGTTCAATTTTTTAAATTAAATAACAGTCCATAACCAATTAGATTGATCATATTATAATGACCAGTAAATGCATACACACTTCTTTTTAACCAAAAAATAACAGTTCAGAAACCTTTAGGTTGTCAGATGAGTATGAAGATGCTAATTGTTAATATATATATATATAATTGTGATTTGATATAGTCTAATACTATAAACAAATTCAGTGCATATATTATTCATTTTTACTGATTTACAAAACAATCGTTTAATAGCAACCACCAAATTCAACAATTTTTGAAGATAATTTGTAGTGAATTATTTATTAGATCATGCTATGGTATTTCAATATTAAAACAGGAAAGAAAAGTTATGTTCTAAAGTAATAATAATGATTACAAACATGACTAATTTAAAATTTCTGATTATGCATTCACATCAAGATAGGGTTGGTTTCTATATGTTTTAACATGTGGTGTAAGAGTCCACAATATAACAACTATTGACTTGTGCTTCAGAATGTTTTATTGTCAGCAGGTACATCCAGTCAAGTGGAAATGTCATTCTGGTTCTAAATCTTGAAGAATCCATGTCTATAAAGTTTTGACAAGTTTATGTGCTAAAGATGGATTTAAAGACTATGTGCCACTAGATTGAAGCTCAAATTATCACTTCTGATACTTAAACATAACAATGATTACTGCTATTATGTTGCTATCTGTATTATTATTGATATCATAATTATTTGTATTTAGAAATGAACTATCTACCTGGCACAGCAATCTAGCCAAATTTTGTAATATAGGACACATATTAGATCATCATTTTTAGATGCTTTCACATTTGCAGTGGGCAAAAAGTTATGTCAAAATAAAGTTGTTCAACATAGAATTTTTGACTGATTAACCTATTAATTTTTAAAAAAAAAAACATTCACTTCAAAAATGACTCCCTACTGTTCATACACCTTCATGTTGTTTGATGATTAATGACATACATTTGATGATTAATAACTTGATTGCTAAATTTCTATAATGATTGATTTTTTAATGTAGCCCTATTTGGAAACTAAAATATGGAAATATAGTTACATAAACACAAAACAAATTTACACTTGCTCCACAAGTAAGACAAGTAGCACGAGAGGGTCATAAGATTAAGTGATAAAAACAGCAAAAAGGGTGAAAGGATTAAAACAGAAAACAAGAGGCAAAGAATACTATTTGCATTAAAATGGAATATTAAGCATATAATGAGACAATATATTTTACAAAGCAGCAAAAAATATACTTTACATCACATGATCACCATTTCTTATGCTTGCTTATAACTGTTATTAAAATATGCAAAACTCTCCATATAAAATTGCCACTCAGTGCAAGTCAGAGTAATAAATGGATGCCAGAAGGCTTATTCATAAAATCCCCATCACTCATAGTTTTGTAGTTAAGTAGAGATAAAAGATGGCTTCTGGACGGTTACATTAGATCCTCCTAAGATATAGGTGCAGTGCTCCCAGATCCAAGGCTCCTCACTGACAAAGACTACAAGCCAGAAACTAATCTGAGGATATTGAGTAGGCACTAGATGGATTTTATGCATAAGCCTTCTGGTATCCATTGATTACTCTAGCTTGCACTGAGTGGCAAGACTGTATGGAGAGTTTTACCTGTTTTAGAGATACTTTATTAGATACCACTTAATATCTACTCACAGTTAACTCTCATATTCATAAAATATTTTGCTATTCACTAAATGTGGATTCCATTGATAACCCAAGATCAACAGCTGATATTATAAGATAGTATAAGCAATCTGATGTCTTTAAATCCAAATTATTCTGGAATTTTAATACTTGTAGTTACATCATAATATTCAAAAATAATTAATTGGTTTGCATATATAGAGGCATGTGTAACAAAGTACTTTCTGTCTTATCTTTACATTATAAAGCAGAGTGACTTTCAGTGAAGTGCTATAATTGTGGTGTTTCTCACTGAAAGTACTCTCAGATTTATGTTATAAATATAATAAAGAAACTATTTCATTAAGCATATTACCTATAAGTAACATGTAGATATGTAAGCAAAATAATTACATATAAATGTGAAGGGGAAATTAATATTAAAAATTCATTACTATTAATTGAATGATTTATTGCTCAGGAATACATAAAAAGTTAAGAATTGGAAAGGGTAAGACTGATTGGTGGTTCGTGAATTGTGAGCTACAGATTCTGCCACCATAAAAATTAGCACCTCTTTTAAATTCCAATAAGTTAGTTTATTATATATTTAATTATAAGTTATTTGAACCCAAACTTTCAAATGCTTTTCAGATATCCAGTCTATCTCATATAATTGATACACATGACCACATACATGTGAAATGCATAAATGACCCCCACTATACATATTTCATGCTGAACCAGCACTCAGCAGTTGGTGCAAATTACCATTTCCCATATATATATATATAATCAGTGCTCTCTTTATATTAAGATAGCAAAACAAACTTTAATGGACAGGTTTCAATTTACTCTACCCTCCAACTCTTCAGCCTTCCATATCACTGAAAATCTGATGATGGAACATCCATTTCCCTTGATGATGCAGATATTATTTTCATGCCCATGCATGTTAACCTTAAGGCATTCTGGCCCCTCATATTCTAATTATACATGTGTGTGTGGGAGAGGGTGAGATGAAAATCTGGACCAACTGATGAGTGCTGGTTCAGCCTGAAATATGTATATTGAAGATCATTTATTTTTTTGCATATGCGTTTGGTCATGTGTATCGGTTGTATGAGATAGATTGGATAGCTGAAACAAGCTTGAAAGTCCGAGTTCAAATCCCCTATAATTATATTTAGATTCCAGGGGTATAAAATATACCCATATTTAAATTATATATATTCAGCAATTGATTAACAATTATATTTTGAAATAATTATCAGTTCGCACGATAGAATTTTCCTTAAGAATAGCATAAGTAATCTTACAAATGTTAATGTCCAAATTGTTTCTGTTATCTCCCAAAAGACTATCCTCTTTTACTGTTCGTTAAGTTTTATATATAATCACAAATTCAGACATCAACCACAGTGAAATAATGAATTTTACATTTTAAATATTTCCAATAACAGGGTAATTTTTAATAGTGAAAGACTATTTTCTTTAGTTAGTTAAAATGGCGGTAACATTTGTGAGAGTTTACCATTCTATTCTTACAGAAGATTTTATCCGGTAATATAGTGACCATTTTCGATTATATTTAATAATAAATTATCATTTATTTAATAAAAGCACAACTATATGATGGACAAACAAAAGAAAAGAAACGGAAAAATATTTATCTTGCAGAGTTAGTAGTAGTTTAAATGATATACATATAATAAAAATTAAAAAATAAATAAATTCAAAAACTAAAATTTTAATATTGAATACTATCTACCTATAAATTGTACATAAACGTGTCTTATTTCTATTGCTATTCAATAAGTATATTAATTGCCAATATTTTCTAAAACCTGTCTTCCATTAATCTGTAAACTTAAAAGTCAGAATATTGTATTAAATATTGTCATTATTCTTTCCTAGTTTTCTAAGTTGGCATTCTTCTCTAATTCAATAAGTTAATCACTTCCTAACTATTTTAGTCATTTTAATTTTTTTAAAGACAAAATATTTTCGAAGATGACAAATGATGTCAAATCCTTTTTTAAAGTACTGTTATGTCACATATTTAATGCGTTAACAAATTCTTGGCTCTGATTCTAAAATCACTTCAAGAACTGCTTTATTTCGAATAAAATGAGTTACATATGTTGTTGTTAATCACTGCGCGTTTGATATAGCTTCTGAATATTAAAGTATATGATCTTAGGCAAATCTTTCACGAAAGTTAATTGTAATGGACAGGGTAATGTATTGACTGGTGTATGAAATGAAAAAAAAAAATACATATATGTATGTGAGTGTGTTTATAACTGATCAATATAAAATATATTGTAGTCACCCTTGAAATAATAAAATGCACAATAAGTAAAATTTATGCAAAATGCAAGTTAATCTAAATATCCTAATTTTCATAAAAACAATAATGAAATATTAATGCAAATTAGCAGAGTTATTAAAAATGTCTGCAGAACTTAATAAAGAAAGAGAGATGTAGTTAAAGCCAGATAAACTGAATCAGAAATAGTTGAGTGAGCAATAAAGATCTTGCTAAGTCCGATGAGCAGTGCAATGCTGATATAAACACTAGTGGAAAACTAATGAAGAAAAGCATTAGATTGAAATAAAAAACTATTAATAATGTGAAGTAATAGAGTCAAACTTTATAATGTAATAGCCAAAAATGTGCAGTTAACATGAAAATCGCTCAAGGGTGTAATCTGCATGCAGCTTCGTATTCTGATATCACATAATCAAAAACTTTTTTATATATTTTGATAAACTCAGTTAGATGCAAGAGACTCTTATCATATGTTAATTACCATTATTGATTGCAATCGAAGATAGATGCTAGAAGAGTGAAAAATGACAATTTATTTATATATATATACACACAATCACCACACAAATAATAACGTAATTGACAGAAACCCTCAGCCAACATCAGTCTATTGTTTTTTACCTGAGATTGAATTCAGTATAAGGATGCTTAATGTCATAGGCCCAGTATTTAAACTGAATCGATTAATTTAACTGTCCTAGCTAGTTTAAAGCAAAATTCATATGATTAGATATTTACTACCTCATTATGATTGGACCATGTATGACACTTTGCATCTTAATTGTCCCTGGATAGATATAGACTCCTTCACAGACTAACTGTAAATAATTAGTCACAATCCATATTTAAAAACTTCAATCTTGCTCACAATGCTAAACATACGATTAATCTAAAGTATTTCAGGCTGCAACGATTGAAAAATTATACTAAGTAAATAATGGAACTATCATGTGTATCAGACGATCTTTAACATCTGTTTCAATAGCAATCAAATAAATATTACCAAATGCACAGGGTAGGAGCTATACATTTTCCTGTTATTAGTGACTGAGACGTAACAACTAAATGGTAGGAATTGGAGTCTACTTGATAAATAATAATAATAATAATAATAATAATAATAATAATAATAATAATAATAATAATAATAATAATAATAATAATAATAATAATAATAATAATAATAATAATAATAATAATAATAATAATAATAATAATAATAATAATAATAATAATATG
This sequence comes from Epiperipatus broadwayi, assembly GCA_028023455.1. Classification (NCBI taxonomy): domain Eukaryota; kingdom Metazoa; phylum Onychophora; class Udeonychophora; order Euonychophora; family Peripatidae; genus Epiperipatus; species Epiperipatus broadwayi. Next base: position 12,006,786 of record JAQFVV010000007.1, on the reverse strand, counting down.
TGTAAACAGCAAGAAAAGCATTTTCTTTATACTTGTTTATGGATAATAAAAAATACAGACATATGACATATGGTAGGAATGGTATGCAAGGGACAGAAAAAATGAATGCTTTACACTCGTTTCTGGGCCACCAACAATATATATAAATAAATCAGCCTGAAATAATATCACATAAACTCAAGATTGCATTTAAAGGAAGTTTACTATTTGGCTTGTATGATCCAGTAAATATCATCCTTATGTCTGTCTATTCCAAACCTATAAGAGATTTTTAATTACAACTGTATGTTTTTTATAATGATTAAAATATTTTCAATTTGTCTATCCAGCCTTTTACTCTATCCAGAAGTCATCAATCAGCATTATTTACCTACTAGACTAAATTATTATTCTTACACATATTATACTTTTCGCTAGTGGAAATTATAATTATTAACACTTGTTTTAAAATAATTAACTAAAATAATACTAAAGGAACTTTTAATCGAATGGCAAAAATTTGCAATGATTGGCGAGTTGTTTAATTAGAAATTTTTTATGTTATACCATCTGAAACATGGCAGATCTAATAAATTAATTGCCATTCTGATCTCTAAACATATATATGTATATGTACCTACATCAAATAAATCAACAATATATTCCAAAATTTCAGTGGAAATGACATATATATATATATATATGAGATTAAATATCTAATATTAGTAAAATAAAGTCATAACTGCATATAATTAATGTTCTTACAAATTACCCTTTTTATCTTCCATAGTTTATGTTAGGAATTCAGGTACCTGTAGACATTTTACAGAACAGTAGCTTCCCTGAGATCATTCTTGGTCAGTGAAATGGCCTCCATTAATATGTGCTTCTGTGGTTTTCTGGTTCTTAAGTTTTTGTTAATGGGCAGCATATGATGGTATTTCATTTTCGGAACTATGACTAGTCTCTTCCCCAAAACTATGGGACAATTTGAACTTAAGCAGCACAATGATCAATGGAATGATTTTACATTATTTTATGATCTCTTCTCAGCAATTCATGATAGACTTCAGCTTGCACTCTGCTGTCTTGACCAGAGTAAAATAGATGTGCTTGACTATTTTTTCATAATACAATAGCTGACTTTAATAAGCATTTTAATAGTGATTCTGGTGATCAAGAAAAAAATCAATGAATGAATCAAACAAAGAAAAAAACCATTAAAATGATCTCCTGAGAGACCCCTTTTTATAGTCCACAAGCTACATTTATCTATAAAATCATTTTTCATCATGGTTTGATTTCATAGACCCACCCATTAGTTCTAGACCAGCTTTAAAGTTCACTGTGATCCATGACTTACTGACCAAACACAAATTTCATAGGAATTAGCTTTAAAGAGGGAACAGAATATAACAAAACATAATATTTTGGCTACACAACATAAGATATCAATCTCCTAATTAGCTAATATGATTATCAATAAATCAGATATTTTCATAAAAATAATACTATTTCCATCTACCTAATTGTAATATAACTTTACAATTGTTAATTAATAAAATATTTTATAAACATAGTTTAGATCACTTAAAATGAATTTAGAATTAATTAGGCCTCATACATTTTATTCATGCACATAGGTATACACTCTGACCAATAAATAAACAAAATTTTTAATAGCTTTCATTTAAAAGTTATCAACAAAATCCTGCCTTTGGCACAATGGCTCAGTTGGTAGAGTGTTAGCTTAAAATTCAGAACTCAAGAATCTAAGTATTGAGGTTTGAATCCCATGCTAGTACTGTCACTGCTCAGGACAGGAACGTGAGAAGAAGAGGGGGAAATAATACCTCTCAAAATGTTGTGCATATATTAACCTGTTTGAAGTGCTAATACTGACAGTTGAATGTATATGATATATTTAAATAAAGTTAAATTTTTCTAAAGACATTCAATACTCAGATGATAGAAATAGTCCAATAGAAAAATATAACATATATATTGCTTCAATAAAGAATTGTCATGTATATGATTATAACATGCAAAACTCTTTATATATATTGCCACTCAGTGCGAGCCAGAATAATCAATGGATTTGAGAAGGCTTATGCATAAAATCCCCATCTAGTGCCTATTCATCCAATATCCCCATACTAGTTTTTGGTTTGTAACCTTCATCAGTGAGGAGCTTGGATCTGAGAGCACTGCACCTAAATATTAGGAGCTAATGCAACCCTCCAGTAGCCACATTTTATCTTTATTAAACTACTAAACTATGAGACTTAAATTGGAAACACTATAATATTTTCAATCCAAGCTCATCAGCTTATATAGTCATATGGCCACAAGCTGAAACTAGTATGGGAATATTGAATGAGTAGGCACTAGATGGGGACTTTATGCACAAACCTTCTGGTATCCATTGATTACTCTGGATTGCAATGAGTGGCAATACGTAAAGAGAGTTTTACCTGTTTTAATAACAGTTAAGAGCAAGTATAAGAAATGGTGATCATGTGATGTTTACTGGCTTAAAACCAATCATGACTAATAGGATAGCAGTGGCTATGGTTATTAAAAAACCAAAGACACTAAAATGTATAGGTACTGAACTGAGTTCAGACCTATATGACTATATAAGCTAATGAGCTTGGATTGAAAATATTATAGTGTTTTTAATTTAAGACTCATCATTTAGTAGTTAAGTAAAGATAAAAGGTGATGGTTGGAGGGCTGCATTAAATCCTAAAATCTAGGTGCAGTGTTCTCAGATCCAAGGCTCCTCACAGACAAAGGCCACAATCCAAAAACTAGTCTGGGGATATTGGATGAATAGGCACTAGATGGGAATTTATGCATAAACCTTCTGGCATCGATTGATTACTCTGGCTTGCACTGACTGGCAATACATAGAGAAAGTTTTGCCTCTTTTAATAACAGTTAAAAGCAAGCATAAGAAATGGTGATATGTGATGTTTTATGCACAAACCTTCTGACATTTATTGATTACTCTGGCTTGCACTGAGTGGCAATATGTGTAGAGAGTTTTGCCTGTTTTAATAACAGTTAAGGGCAAGCATAAAAATGGTGACCATGTGATGTTTATAAGATTAAAACTTATTATTTTATGGAGCTCAACCAGCAGGTCACTAGTAGAACATAGTAACTCATTACTAATTCATATATATATTCTTTGTAATAAACTCATTGTTATCAAAAACTTTTTGGGTTTATTTTCAAAATATAATACATAAGCGAATGACTTCTTAGATTAATGTCTGGTCCCATACATATCTACACACACACACACACATATATATATATATATATATATATATATATATAGGTCATGTGACATACAACACGATTTTATTACTATAATTATGCTACTGTTTGGGACGTTGGATAAATTAAATTACAAAGCCATTAATATATGGGATATCTGAAATATGTTCAGTCCCATATGATTATTTCAGTTGGAGAGCTAAATTTAGAGACTTGAGGGGTCTAAAAATTTCAGATCTTTTTCTTAAGAGTTATCTTGAGTTAGTTTTTTGAATCTGGTATCCTAGCTCCTTACTGAAGAGATCCATAGCTCAAAACTAATCTAGAGATGGGAACAATCCTAGATAAAGTTGATTTGAATGCTTTCACTTCTAGCATTTATCATTAAAAAACAGCTTGTTTAGAGCTATTGAAATGCTCTTCATATTATATATATATATAAAATTGCTAAAATATCATAACAGTAAAATGGGTGATTTAAATATTTTCTATATATATATATATATATATATATAAAATTGCTAAAATATCATAACAGTAAAATGGGTGATTTAAATATTTTCTATCTAATTTTCAGTTAGCAATATGCACTAGAATATTTTCTTAAATTTATATGTATTTAAATTTGTGATAGATTATATTTCTAAAGATATCTAAATCTTCCCACCAGAATAAACACTACTAAATATTATTGTCATAATTATTTTACTTTTAGACAAGATTTTACATTGTAACAATTTCTATATATTTTTTCTCGTTATTATATACAACCATTATTATTCCACTGTAGAAAAAAAGTTATTTTCAAATTTAATCCACTTTGTTTTATTCTTTCGTTTATTTTCTTCACACCAGCACTTTTTTTATTTCATCCATCCATACCACTCATGATCTAGTCATATTACCACTTTAAAGTGTTTGTAATAGTTAAAGTAAGTCACTCTATAAAACATGTTGATTCTGATGTAGTCCTTTGGGTAGCTTGCAAAGAGTATCAGTCATCTTTTTATTGTAGCACACTATTTCAATATGTACAAATGTAATTTAATTTAAAGTATTCTATAAATGCATTAATAATCATTAATCATAAGCAGTAATGAAAGGAAATGTGACTGAATTACAAGTTATAACATGGGAATGTGCAAACATTAAGTTTTTGCTTTAAATTTGATGAATCTTCTAATGAAATATTTGAAATGTTTCACCCTGTGTGTTGATGTGAAGCTCTGAGTCAGAAAAATGTTTTTCATATAATTTTCAAGATATTGCAATGGCAATGAGAAAACAATGAAGATGATCTGTGAAGCTATGCATACATTGTCGTCATGATAGTGTCTTAAAACTTTTGTGGTAAATAATAAAATCATGTCACTATATAGCACTGCAGGTTGAAGAGAGAATCACATATTCACTGGAACTCTTCTTGATAAAATATATAATCACAAATTTTATTCTCTTGATATATTCTTTATTTATTCATAATTATTCCTCAATACTATCAATTTTTTTTTATTTGTTCTCATTAGTGCAAATTTTTCAATTATAAAATATTAAAAATTCATTTGCAAAAAGAAAAAAAAAGCAGGTATTCGTTAAAAACAACTACACATCATACAACAATGTGTATTCATAGATTTTTTTTTTATAAAAAAATAGGCTTACATTGGGTACTGCTTACAAAGAAAATTTTGTCATCCAGACTTAATGTCAATAGTTGGTTTCAGTATAAAAATGAAAAAAAAAAAACAACAATTGAGTACCAAAGATCTGATTATTTATTTAAAATATAAAATATATTTAAATATATTATTGATAAAAATTGCAATTTTTTTAACAATATTGGATAAAACAACTGAAATTCTTTGTTCCAACAGCTGGGATGGGATAATATTTGCACTCTTTATCATATGGCTGTATCAACCATGGTTTTGGAGCTCTTCTTGAAAAGCAAAATAATGGAGAGCACATTCTAAACCGGTATTGTTAATACCAAAACATCACATGATCACCATTTCTTATGCTTGCTCATAGGGTTATTAAAGCAGACAAAACTCAGCATACAGTAGTGTCACTCAGTGTGAGCCAAAGTAATCAAAGAGATGCCAGAAGGCTTGCGCATAAAATCCCTATCTAGTGCTTGCACTGAGTGGCACTACTCTATGGAGAATTTTGCCTGTTTTAATACCAAAAGATCATTGAAAAAAAATAGTCATCAACCCAATATATGTTAATTAATAACAATTTTTTACATTACTGGATAATCCTTATAATTTTTAAAATGAAATAAAAAAAAAACAAAAACATTGAAACAGATTTTAAAAATAATGAAAGATTAAATATGAGAACATTTAAAAAATGAGACATAAAAATATTATTAATAGTAATGTAAATAAATATAAGAATGAAAGGGCAAAACAAGTGTATAATAAAAAAGGATAAATGTCTAAAATATCTTAGAATTGCAAGGATAAATATTTCACTAATATAAGGATAATTTTAATGGACTGCTAAAACAGGTATGATATTGTGTGTGCATAGAAGAAATGTGTTTTACTAATAAATAGAACATTATTTAAAGCTTACATATTTATAAGGATTCATTAATATAAATACCTAATAGATATAATTAATAAATGCACCTGTTCATAAAAGTCCATATCATAATTTTAATTTTAAGCTATGAAAATTGAAAAGATACAATGCTTAAACAAACCAAAATAAAATATATCACCAGTATAATTAGCAGACATTTGTGGAGAAATTTTACCATATCTTACCCTGTTCTATTTAGTGCAGCAGGTAGAATCTTATTTTATGGAAAAATATATAAAAAAAAAAGTAAACTATTGGTATGATGATAAAAACAAATCTATAAATGACAATATAGTCACATTTATCACTCACAGTTCATTTGGTATACTATTTAAAAGTCATGATACAAATTGTACACATCAATATGGATTTAAACTCAGATTTTTAAGCTTTCTTCTGTAATCCATTCAATCTTATATCACTGATACACATGGCCATATATATATATATATATATATATATGTGTGTGTGTGTGTGTGTGTGTGTGTGAAAGAGATAAATGATCTCCAATATGCATATTACATGTTGAACCAGCACTCATCAATTGATCCAGATCATCATTTCCCATAAAAATATATACAATCAGTGCTTGGTTTATATTAAGATAGCAAATCTTCAAACTTTAATGGAAAGGCTTCAATCTTTTTCACCATCCATCTCACTGAAAATCTGGCAATGGCATATTTAAAGCCCTTATTTCCCAATATTGTTGTCATCCCCATGTTGACTAAATCACTCTGCTCTCTTGTATATAGGTCTTTAAGTTTGTTTAAATACACATTAAAGGTTGAAGATATGCTATCTTAATATAAACTGAGCACTAATTGTATATATGTCTGGGAGATGATGATCCAGGCCAAACTGATGAGTGCTGGTTCAGCATGAAATATGTATACTGGAGATCATTTATCTCTTTCATATACATGTGGTCATGTTTATTGATTGTATAAAATGGAATGGATGACTGAAGGGATCCTGGAAATCTGAATTTAAATTTCCTCTAATTACATCTAGCTTAAATATCTATACTATACTTGGATTTAAATTATACACATGCAAAGCTAGATAGAATTCTATGTGTATATGTGTAATGAAAGAATAAAAATATAGATTCAGAAATATAATAGTTAAAGATTGTGTAGAAAATGAGCAACATTATAAGAGGCTTATCATACTGGTGTGTATTCCATTCTGAATGAATGACAACAGGGAAGTTTTAAGAAAGAAGAGAATGGGAGAAAAAGTAAACAGAGTTCACAAAAAAATAGTTTAAATAAGCAGTATCTGGATTTTGATGAACCAACATCAAACCATAGAACATAAATACTTATTTACACTACATGGACATAGAAGAATTTTTATAAACTCACTTCAGGAAATGTTTTCTAATCAGTCTTCCAAAAAAGCAGACACTATTTTACATATACTTTTATTTTATAATAAATTTGACTTTGGGTCCTAAAATCATTTCAATATTTTATTCAATCCAGATTTGTTTTGCAGGATATGTGAAAGGTGGGTGGATAAGTTAACCATTATGCCATAAGGTCATGATATACACATTCATTACATGATGCATTGTCTTGTTCCTAGTTTGAATACTAATGAATGTTGCATGTTAATATTTTTAATGATTTATAACTAAACTCTTATATGATCATGTTAAATGAGGAATAATTGTTACAATTAAATGATTTATTGCTTGGAAATTTCTATAAGAAGTTTCAACACCAAACATGGCACAGCTGAGACATGGGGGCATGGGCCTTGAGAACAAAACAAGTAGTATCTTGCACATTTTAGAACAGTGATTGTGTGGGTTTAAGTCCAGAGATTATCACATAGTTTTGCCACTTACTGCATTTAAATGTTATGTGAATATTTATATGAACTTTTGAGAATCAAATCATTTGATTATTGTAAAATTGTTATTATAATTAAGTCGCATAAACTATTTAGTTTTGAACAATAAATAAGACTAATTTAAAAATAAAACTTTGAATTTACCGTCGACAATATTATTCCTACAAATATTCATATCCCCGTAGTAATGACATCTTTTTTTAATTAAACAAAACTTTTCTAAAATGTTCAAATAAAACAAATGATAATAATAATAAATGTATGTTGACGATATTCTGTAGGAAAATGACGCATGCTGGGAAATTTAGTAAGCTAGTGCTTTAGTTATTGGAAGGAGCAATTAAAATCAATGTTTTTTTTATTTCATCAAAGAATTATTTCTTCAATCATTTTTATAAAACTTCATACAATAAAATGAATGATGAATAAATTGGATATAGGAATGTAAATCATATATGATTGGATTTCAATGACTAAAAGAAAGAGATTTATAAGAAATAATCTTTAAGTCTAAACTATTATTTAAAAGAAATAAAAACATGACATTTATATTGATTGTTGTATAAATAAATGTTGTAATGACAGGAGAATATAAATTATGAGAAAGTAATAAAGCAATATAATTTCCTATATAAATTCTAATCAACATTAGATAGCTTTGAAAAAATATGTTGGTCTGACTATTTATTTTTAATTCTGTGTGTACGTACAAATATATACGCACACAAAGTGTATATATAGAAATATAGGGTTGAATGTGTTTTACGCAGTAAATAGTTAAGCTTACGTTAGCATTAGTCAATAAACGGTTCCTAATCCTAGTTACTCTTAAATAAATTATAAATGAAACCGTAAACATATTATCATTTCTCAACATTATTGATCAACTGAATAATGACAATCTCCCCAAATTTAATCCAGTTTCTCCAGTCCAAATCTCTCATTTTTTACATCACACAGCAAACTTTATTGTTTCATCCAACCATCTCACATGACGTCTTTTAGAATGTCTTAGTTTCCAGATTAATATTTCAACTGTCTAGTTAGTATCACCACATTTAGCAATAAGTTCATTTTATCTCTATTCCAGTCTCTTAATTCTTTCACAGATGTCAGCCTTACTTCTTTGTTTTCTCATTCATGTATACACTTCAGATTTCTTCTTATTTTTAACATACATCTCTTCACAATTTTAATGATATAGCATGCTCTAAATCAATGATTTACAATAGATGGTTGGCAAGATCTTATTGGACTATAAAAAGTGATGTCTTTACAAAAAAAATATTCCAATTTTTATCTAGTCACTGGGACAATTCCAAACTCATTAGGGTAACACAGTTATTAGCACCATTAACACTGGCCATGTGACAATTCCACCATAAATCTATTGGTTATTACTGGATGTATTCAGTGGAGTTTTAAACATTGTTTAATGATAATATGCATCAAAATATAGGCAAGTATATATTATTTTAAAATAAGGTATCTCTTCGAAGTGTATTCTCATACATTTAATAACTCTACCTGATTCAGCCAATATTTTTGATACATTTTAACAACAGTAATTTAATTAAATATGCTAAAAAATATTTAGGATCTTAATATATATATATATATATACTTGTATTCAAAATATTAAAAGTAATTTAAATAAACTTAATTAATTGTCAGGAATTGTAAAAAAAAATGTAGATAAACTTATTACATTTTTAAATGTAAAAAATCCAAGATTTCATGTTAGGAGAAAAAAAAATTTTTGATTTTTTTTTTTGCACCAGCACAAAAAATAAAATAATATTAATGATGATGGTGATAAAAATAATAGAATGACTTTATTTTTCAGGATCACTAAAAGTGACATCTGGAACCATGCTCTATAAAACATGATATCCAAAAAACTCTGGGATTTATAATGGTATTAAAATATAAATAAGTACAATATATATTAAATTCTATAAAATCCAAATTGTTTCTATACATACTTTTATAAAGGCAGGACATGAAACATATCAGACTTTTACTTTTTACTAATCCACCACTGATACAAATCCAAATAGATATTTAAAAAGCTATAGTTATTTATAATAATATTTCAGTTCTAGTATGTTATATTAGTGATTGCATGTCCTCTTTATTATATCCATTTAACCATACCAGAATCAAGTCTTTACAGATATATATTTAAATATATTAATTGTGGTTAATATTAAACATTGATAAAAATAATATATTTTGTCCCAGAGCCATTATTTCAAAATATTCACTGCAGTGATTCAAGGAAAGTATTGGAATAAAAGTCATTTGAATGCTTAAATAAATTATATCAAATTAATTTAACTGGAAGCACATCTCTAAGATAATATGAATTTTGCCAGGAAAAAAAATGATATTTTTAAAATGCTTTTATTCACCTTACTTTTTCTGTATGTTTTTATTTGTGTTTGTTTGTTTCATAGATATAGTTTAAGTAAGTCATTCAAGAAGGCAGTATATAGATTTTTTAAAGTTTTAATTAACAGCTTTTGAAATTGATCTTAATATATTTTAAGTAATGTGTATTTTTTTCTTTCAGTTGAAAGCTTGCTTTATATTATAATACAATAAAGTTATTTTGCAACTTATTTTAATTAAAGTAAAACCATAGTATTAAAGGAAGTTAGTTTACAATATAGTTTTGTTAAGCATTTTTTAATAAATTTAAAAGCTGGTTTTAGAATTTCGATACATTTTAACTAATGCATGCAATATTTTTTGTTTCAATTTAAAGTTTGATTTCAGTTAGAATAAAATAGAGTTACTTTACAATTACTTTAAAGAAAAACATATGTATTAAAGAAACATTTAGTGATATATGTATAAACTAGAAGTGTCAATTTGATTTAAAGTAAAAGTATACTACAAAAGATAGTTTGTTTACAATAGAGGTTTGGTAAGCAATTTTTAGGAAAAGAAAAAATATGTCAAACACTTTTTACCAGCAAGATTGTCTTCAGATTTTAAGGTAAAATGATTTATTACACACCTATATAATTATGTGCACATACTAAATAGATTATATACATATAGGATATACATATTAACTTTTTGCAGAAATATCTAGTGATATATATATATATATATATATATATATATATATATATATAAACTATTATTATCAAGTCCATTTAAAGTACAATCAGGTTAGATATTTATATTTACTTTACCAATACTAAAAACTTAATAATAATAATTTTTTCAGCCACAGTTTTAATGTTTAGATTGAAATAAAAGTGTGGAGTATCCAGAAATTAATTAATTCCATCCTTATGTGGATTCTCCACACTTTTATTTCAAGTTCAATCGAAAAAATCCAATTGTGGTTGACAAAACAATTATTACATTGTTTTTTATTATCAATATTATTAAAAATTTATTTATTTACATATATTCATTAACTTTGCATATATATATATATATTTCAGTTCAAAAGTTATCACTGTCATCATAATTTTTAATAAACATTAATACATTTATCTAAAGTAGATGTTGGCAAAGTTGTGAATGCTGAAAGTTAACACTTTCAGATCAAGTTGTAGAAAAAATAATAGTATTAACTTTATATTTAGTCTAGAAAAGATACGATAATCTCTAGATTAATAAATGATTAGTAGTAATTGTTAATGTATTCATCTAAATTGGATGGTATCAAAATTGTGAATGGGGAAAGTTTGACACTTGTAAATGAGATTGTAATAATTCACATATTATTTAACATTATTCTTAAGTGTTAAGACTTTTATTATGTTTCTTATCTGTGGCATATGTAAATAATTGTATTATAGGGTATCCAGTCATATATATATATATGCACAAACTAAAACAAATGCTATGTCTTAAATATTTATATAACAATATAAATTTGCATAAATAAATATATTAAACAATAAAACAGTGATTAATCAAATCAAATAAAATACAATTACAGTTAAATTAAAGCCATTAAAATACAAAATGAATAAAATGTAATTATAGCCTGTGGTGTATGATAAATAGAAAAATCTATAAATAACATCAGTTTGTAATGAAAGAAAATGAGAGGGAAAAAGAGAGAGAAAAAAGCTAATTATTTTATTTTCTCTGTGTCTGATCTGATTTGTGTTTTAAACGTGTTTAAAACTTTTTTAATGAATGATAATTGATGTTTTCAATTTCCTCCATTTATTTATTTTGTATTCTACAGCTTTTCATTTTCAATTAATTTTTATTTCATGTGATTTTAGTGAAATTCAGATTTAATTCTGCTTTTTTTTTTTCAATATTTAATTACGTGCCAACAACAATACTATAACAACATGAATAATATTTAAACATTTGGTGACACTGTCAAGATTTTCCTTCATAAATCAATAAATGTAAAAAGTCCTTTGTTACTATCAATTTCTGGGATGAATATATAATAGAATAAATTTACGAAACACAATGAATTTACACATTAAATGCAAATATAACTTTTTTATCTTCACACTGTTATGCCACCTACTTTAAGCTTTGCTCATTAATAGATGCCAAATAATAGGAGCCAATAACTCTCTATTCAGTGTCATTTTATTCAACATCACCAGACTAATTTCAAGCTTGTGACATTTACCAGTGAGAACACTTTGGATCTTGGAAAAGTATGATTGGACCTCTAAGATATAATACATCTTCCTTTTATCAGCTATCATTTATTTCCCTTTTAACTACCAAGCTATTGATGAATAAGCTGAAATCATGTAATAGTAAATATAATAGTAAATAGTAAATGTTATAGATGACAATAATCAACCCTTAAGCTATAAACAATTTTTATCTATAGTCAAGGTAACCTCTTTCAACAACAAAATTAGTCATCTTTGTAATACCTATCCTAGAATGCTTATATACATATTGTGTATGTTACAGCTCTGAGGAAGACTATTAAACAATTGAAAATGCAGCTATTTTTGGAAGTTTGATCAATATGTTATAGTATTATAAAAAGTGACAAAATTCTCCATACAGTAGTGCCACTCAATACAAGACAGAATATTCAATGGATGCAGAAAAAGAGTTGTGTATAAAATTCTATCTAGAGCTAAAAAATAAAAGGTGGCTGCTGGAGGGTTGTATTAGATCCTAAGATTTAGGTGCAGTGCTCTCGGATCCAAGGATCCTCACTGGTGAAAGCTACAAGATAGAAACTAGCTGGGAATATTGGATGAGTATGCAAGAGATAATAATTTTATGCACAAATCTTCTTGCATCCATTTATTACTCTGGCTTGCATTGAGGTGGTGCTCCTATATGGAGAGATTTGCCTCTGTGAAAAACAACTTATGTAAGCATAAATAATGGTGATATGATTATAAAAAGGGCATGGAAAAATTTGTTAAGTAATTTTATTAATAATAATCTCTTTGATGAGACTAGATACACTTACTCTAAAAATATAAAAATAAATAGAATAATTTGTTGCTTGGGAGGTCATGTGATATTTTACCATTAGAAGAAATATCGAGATCACAGTTCATTTATCATTTTATTTTGAACTAAATATCCCAGACACCCCATCTATAACCATACCATTGTCAGACATTAAATGTCATGCATTGTATAGTGCAATGATAAATTGGCATATTTTAATTATTAGAATCCATAGATCATAACCCTCTCTGTTCATTCTCATACTCAACCCTACTATGAAGTCCAGAGCAATAAATCATTTATTATCTATTTATTTAACATTATTAGATAATTAACCATAGCTACTTAAATTTACAAATATTCAAACTGTGTTTACTTATATATTATTTTAATTATTAAAAATAAATTATGTTTTGGCCAAAAAAGTATTAGATGGCAAACCTGTATTAATGGATTTTCAAAATTATAAATTTGCAACATTTAAACTATTTTTTTAGCATCATCAACAATTTGAAGGAAAAACATTACATTTATTTGTTGGTAAAATAGCTAAGTTAAAATTTATAAATAATCTTATGGTTAGTTGCTAAAGAAGTCATGTGGCTATATGTTGTTTGAAAATGCAAGAAACAGATTGAAAACAACTGGACCAACCAGTTAACTAAATTGAGTCTTGAAAATGAATCTGGGACTCAATTTAGGTACTTAAGATAACTATGTTCTCTATAGGATAAAAAAAGCTAAAGCTCTAAGTTTTATGGATCACTTCTCAATTAAATCCAGCAAAAAAAAAATGAATTAAAGAATTCATTGCTTTAATGCTTGAATGTCATGTGGTCTCATGGTCATTCAATTCCAATATTAAAGAAACATTAAATAAAATAAATAATTGAATTGTTACTGTTTGGAAGTGTATAAATAGTTTAAACATCAAAAATGGTTTGAAATGGTTCTCAAACTACACACCAAATCATCCAGGGCAAAAATAATTTAATACTTTATTGTTAGGAAATTCATAGGAAGGTCCAGCATTATAAATGTCAATGATACATGATTCATGCATTAGATTTCACCGTTCTAATATTTGACCAATCATGCAATGATTCTGTGTTAACAATGCATTAAGTCATCATTATCAACCATTATCAATCCACTGCAGGATGAAGGTTTCTCCAAGTTCAACCCATCTTCTACAATGTCTAGCATCTCTTCTCCACATCACCCCTGTGCATTTTCCTATTTTATCCATCCATCTCACATGTAGTCTCTTTCTGGGTCTTTTATAACCTGTTGAAACCCAGTTTAAGACTTTAATTGTCCATCTATTATCATCTCTTCTAGCAATAAGTATAGTAAGTTTAAATTTTATTGATTGTTTTCATTCAGTGTTAGCTTTATAATACATGAATGATATTATACTTTTATACATAAACTTTTGAACATACTATTACAAGTAATATAGTATTAGGTTACATACCATAATGCATTATATAATTTGCAGTATTTTATTAATCATAACTATTATATAATTTACTACAATGATAGGAGTGTCTTACTTTTGCAAATTATATCATCCTTTAATCTTTTTAATAACAACAGAAAGCTTTGATTTGCAGAATAAACCAAATAATGCTAGTCAAGTCTCATCAGGTATAACATTCAAAAGTTGTAGACCTAAATGATTATTTTATATGCACTGTTAGTTTGATAAAGGTTCTAATGTTTTGGGATTGACAGAAGATGGAGGATTAGGCTACTTCAGTATATTCATTCATCTTGTTATGTTGTTTTGACTTGTTATATCATATTCAATTTTTAAAAATAGTTCTTCACATATGGCTGTAAAGTGAATAGAAAGTATCTCTGCCTTGTGAGAATTGATGCTTGACTGCATCAAAAGAGGATTTATTTATGTGCATGATTTGAAGTTCAACTTTGCTGATTATTTTACACATTATGATTATTTAATAGAGATTGTTGTGATTGGCAGTAAGTAGACATTTGGCCACTTTTAATATTTACATTCAACTAGCTTTCTGGTACTTATCAGGTTATAATATATATATATTTACATGTTCTGTTTATTTCATAAAAAGATTGGTGCTTTGTGATAGGCAGTGGGTGAAGATTTGGTCAGTTGAATATTTACATTTAACTTGCTATGTTGTATTGACTAGTTTATATATACATATGTTGTAAAAGTTTTTAAAATAGAATATGTACATAAATAGTTTATAATTATAAATTTTATTAAACGCCCATTATTATATTAAGTAATAATTTACTAAGGCTGTAATCTTAGAAATAAGCGTCTGAAAAATACGAAGATAGGGACCTCTATAGGTCTTAAAAACACAAGCTTCTCTCTTTTCTTCATAGCATAAGCTTGTGTTTTTAAGACCTATAGAGGTCCCTACCTTCGTATTTTTCAGACGCTTATTTCTAGAATTACAGCCTTAGTAAATTATTATAAATAGTTTATATGTTCTGTTTAATTAATAAAGAGATGGGTGGTTTGTGATTGGTAAAGGGTAGGCATTTGTTTAATTGAATAAATACAATTAACTAGCTATGCTGTATTGATTAGTTTATGTTTAAAGTTAATGTTATCACTTAGAAAATCTCAATATACTGTCCTGCATGGTTTAACTCTTTGCATGATTGATTCATTTAAAAATGAAGTGGCTTGACGTCACTCTAAATCAGTCACTTTTCATACTACCATTACAATTTCATGCTCTTTTTAAAGATTAAAAAAAGTTCCGTAAGATGCTGCCATCTCTTGAATTATTTTACAAGTAAAAAATCAATAAAAATGGCCTTATATGTCTAACAAAGAAAAAATAACACCCCTTCTTAAATCTGATTGGCTGTTAAATTTTGACAACAAAGAAAATGGCTGTCAAAAACTAAAGAGTTACAATTTTTTTTTGTTTCATTTCGAAAATGATAAACGAAGATTTTAGACCATTTTAACAGAATTTTTTGACAAATTATAAATTACTTTGATAAAATATGCTAAAAATAAAATTATTTTAGAAAAATAGTTAAGACTTCAGCAAAAATTATTTATTTATCGCAACATAAAAGTGGGAAGAAATCATGATGTCAGCAAATCTTTTTGGTTGGCGAGTGACGTTCCTTTTAATTTCTGCTGCTATCGAATATTTTTCTAATTATAAATCAAAATTTATTTTTGAAAAACTTTTGTACACTTTCATAATCTGACAAATTATTAATATACTTTTTACAAACGAAACTAAAGTGAATATAATATTAAAAAGATGAATATAGTTTGACCATTTGATCATTAATTTTGTGAATTGACCAATTAAAAATTTAGACTTTTACCTCACTCGGCCAATAAAAAAATCAGCCATTAAAAGGTTAAGGCAGAGATAGAATATCAGATAGAAGAGGATAATGCTCTTCATTTTACTGTTGTTGTGCCACTTTATAAATTGAGTCAATTATTAGCATTTATGTTATGCATTGGGTCATTAGGTAAATTTAAGCAAACAATTATTTATATTTACATACAGAGGATGTGTGGTTTTATTTTTGAAGGTATTAAAATTGGAAATATCCAACTAATATTTAACATTTTATTTAATATTGTTAATTAGTTTAGATTATTTATATTGTACTTTTTATTACCACTGTTGAGTCTTAAAATAAACAAGTGGTTTGATAGTGTTTTTATATTTGAGGTATTGTAATTTCCGATTTTTCTTCACTATTGATAATAATGTAATATTAAATACGCTTAACGTATATAGTAAAATTAAAATTCAACGATTATATTAATATTTCTTAAGGCTAAGCGCTTTCAGAGCTTTCACTCATATTCATAGCCTTTTAACGTAGTAATTTATGCAAATCTATGCAAGCTTATTTATATTGTCCATCTCTTTGAAATGGAGAAGCATGTGTCTCTCCTGTTTATTGCTTTTAAATCTCTTGATACACCGAGGGCCCACAAATTGGCAGGGCTTTCTGCCTTTTTGTTCAGAAATTACCATTTGTGCAAATATGAAGAAGAAAGAAGAATTAATATTAACCAATATGTTAATGATCTGATGAAGGTTGGTTATGATTTAATAACCATCAACAGAAGAATTAAAACATTTTATGAAAACATAACCAAACCTAGTAAGGACAAAAAACAACGCATATGTCTGCCATATATTCCTAACATTGCTAGAAAACTGGTCAAAAAATTGCAAAATGAATTTACAGTAGGTTTTCGAACCCCTCCAAACACCAACAGGATTTTGAACAATTCTAAGGACAAAATTGACCTACAATCAACACCACATGTTGTGTACAGGTTGGCATGCCCTCAGCGGACTGCGGTGCAGTATACTATGGTGAGACTCGGGCCACTATAAACAACAGAGTGGCTCAGCATAAATACTTATATAAAAGAGTATTAAGAACAAACGAAGGCAGCTCAGTATTTGTGGACCACCAGATAGAGGCTAATCATGAATTCGAACCTGCAAATGCTAGGATAATTACAACTGAAAGAAATGACATCAAAAGGAAGGTGAAAGAAGCATGGTATATATCAAGAGATTTAAAAGCAATAAACAGGAGAGACACATGCTTCTCCATTTCAAAGAGATGGACAATATAAATAAGCTTGCATAGATTTGCATAAATTACTACGTTAAAAGGCTATGAATATGAGTGAAAGCTCTGAAAGCGCTTAGCCTTAAGAAATATTAATATAATCGTTGAATTTTAATTTCACTATATACGTTAAGCGTATTTAATATTACATTTGAGGTATTTGAAATATTTGTTCTTGGGTAGGCTAGCTCTGATTGCAATTAGCTAAAACTTTGACAAACAGCAGACCAGAATTAATAAATCATTTTAAATAATGAAAAAAATTATGATCAAATGAGATTAAAAGCAAAAAGAGTGGGTGTAGCCATATCGAAACAAGCTTGTAATACGAAAGCCAAACAATGATAATTTTCAAAATCATCTTTGTGAAAACTAAAAATAATCCAATTATGAAGTCATTATCATCATCATCCATGTTATCAACTTGCTAATTGATTAAAAATTTAAACATTAATACATGCTTACAATATTTAGTTTATTAAAAGGAAAAATCATTTTTTATAAAACTGAATTATTGATGCTAGTTCTCTCTTTAAACTGTATGAAGTGCCATCTATGAATTATCTGCAGTGCTATTTATTATTTAATACATGAGTTAAATCACACATTTTTTCCATTTATCACAAAAATTTTAAGGCATTAGCATATGTAGATTATGAGTTACATGAAATGAAATTGTCTTTCATGCCATAACTTTTGCTGGAACAACATGATAACACTTAATTTTGATTTAAATTAAGAAAAAATGCATCTGAAATGTTTAAAATGATTCAAACAGTATATGGCAGGATCTATAAATCACAAAAAAACATTTCCAAGAATTTCATGGTGGCAAGATAAGCATTAAAGATATATTAAATGACAGAACACAATGCCACATTTTATGTCATAACTGATTTCCAGATAAATGAGTGCCTGAAAGTTTTTGTGGTGGATAACTATACTCCATTGCTATGTAATGGATAAATTTATTAACAGTGTGCAAGGAACTTGATAATAAAATCAATCACTTTTCACTGGGACACTGTGTATATATATTGCTCAACTAAAGATACAAGTTTTTTATATAATAATATAAGAGGGGGGGGGCAAAAGAGATAAAAAGGATTCTTTTAATTTTAATATTTTTGTGGTAACATGTATAGAGTGTGTGTTAGACTTTATAATATATGCACATGTATACAATATTTTATTAATTTTGTAATATTTGTTTTATTTCTTTAATCTAACATCTATTTAAATAATTTCCTTTGTTATTAATATGAATTATATCTTGACTTCTCCTAATAGCTCCATTTCATATGGCGCTTAAAAAGGCATTGCTCTGTTTTAAACTTAATAGCAATTTTTATTTTATTTTTATTTTCAATTTTGGCTCACTTGCAGACTTCTTCAGACATTTGTAAATATTTTATATTTTTATCATATTTCGTAATAAGTCATTATAAACCAAAATACATTTTTTTTCTTTCTATATGTTTAAAATGATTATTAATTATAAATAAAAAGTATAACATTTTTAAAGAAACT
This sequence comes from Epiperipatus broadwayi, assembly GCA_028023455.1. NCBI lineage: Eukaryota > Metazoa > Onychophora > Udeonychophora > Euonychophora > Peripatidae > Epiperipatus > Epiperipatus broadwayi. Next base: position 11,987,472 of record JAQFVV010000007.1, on the reverse strand, counting down.
TTTATTTATTTAAATGCACTAAAAATGAAAATAAAAAATTTCTTCAGCATTGTAATTAAAAAATGGGACTGAAAGAAGTAAAAACTGTGTTTTAACACTCAACCCCATATATCATGTATAATGCTTGTTAAAATAGATCTTTAAAATGGATAAGTGGACCACACAGGATAATGAAGATAATACTATGGCTGTATAGTCACCATAACACCTGCATACAGTAGTTGACCACTGTCTACCAAATTAAATTCGAATACAAATCAATTTTTTTTTTTTTTAATTTTCTAAATGAAATTTCAAGATCTTGTGTAGATCTTATCTAAGGATTTAAGTTAAAAGTTTCCCCAGTGGCCATTATCCCTTTAGTAAGATAAAAGTATATTTATGAGTGTCAGATGGTAACTGACCTCAAGTGCCAATCTCACCAGTACAGCAAGAATTATACTTTTCCTATAATTCTTAATGATCCTACTTATACTATCTCTCATGAGGTGCCTGACCTTAGCTATCTTGACATCAGAGTTGGGAGGAAACCCATCGGATGAATGAAGGAATATGGAGAGAAATTTGCATATTTGAACACTCTCTTTCCTTCTTCCTATATCTCTTAAACTTGCTCGCCTATAATTTGCAATTAGCTGTACTGAGTTCCCTATTTAAAAACTTTACTCCATTCGTTAATCGCTCAAATTGAGTTTAAAATCTATGTAATACATACGTGCCTATTCATATAAGGCATATTTAACTAGTTTTGTGATATATCTTGACAGGGAAAGAAATAGGCAAACATAAATGATAAATCAATAGGTAATTCAAGTTTTAAGGTAAGTATATAATTTTATTTTTATTTTATTCTTATTAATTTATTAAAACATATCATTGACAATACACAAAAAAAATATAATTCTTATATCAAAATATAATAAAATAACAACAACAATTTTTTTTTTTACTAAATAACACATAAATATTGAGTGGGATAAAAAAAAAATACAGTTATACACCACAACTCAAATTACTAATTTAACCATAAATAATCATTCAGAGGATAATGATAGGCAATTCTAAGTTTATATAATATAAAGGAAATCATATTACCTTGTGGACCCTGGGATTTTAATAATGTTACATTCACTTACATACATTTAGGTAGTTCTGAGTTCACGATCCACAAGAAATTGAGGTTTGTAGCATTAATTGGAAGTGAAACAAAAATTAATAATGGTGTCAAATAGTAAATATTTTAATGAAAACTTGTTTGTCATATTGGATTCAATCCTTTTTCTTTAACCCTATGTTATTTAGTATAGCATCTCAGTGAGGTTCTTAGGTTTTTGTACTGGCGGAAGGTAGATAGGAACAGCTCTGTATTTGTAGTGGATGGTGATCACCCTTCACATACCTGATGCTACCCCAACATTATGAAGGTTGACATTTCATAAGTTGATTCAAAACACAGTTCTTCCACAAGTCAGTTAATTCAGATAACTTCAATGTCCTTTATCACCATGAAAGCCTAGCCATCCAAATTAATATATCAAAAAAATATATAAATTAATATCACTTTTTCCAAAATGTCTCCAGTTCTATCCTGCTCAGATATTCTAATTCCATTAAATTTCTCTTTTATTTTTTTTTTCTAAAAAAAAAAAAAGCCAGTTTATGAGCATTTCTATCTCTCTTTCTCTGGAATGCTTTTAACATTTTTTATCTATTATTATGGTCTTTTTGTCCACTGTACATTCACTTAGAGTTTTCTTGGAATTTTAAGTAGCTAAATACTGTATCAAATAACAAAGAATTCCCTACAGGTATATACAGCAAAGTCTTTTCATTACCCTCATTAAAGTAAGATATGATTTTAAAAAATGTATATTTGAAACAACTAATATAAAAAAAAACTAGATATTTGCATGTATAACTAAATTTTTTTAATAATATATTTTTAAAAAAAAAATCTGAAATAAATAATTATATCTCTTTTGTCCCTTCTCTTTTTTTTTATTTAAAAAAAAAGATTTCAACATCTATCTCCCTTACATATACACCTAAACCTCATTTAGTGATTGGCTACTTAGTGATATTTCACAATACTGATCAGCATCAATTTGTACCCACTACTTCAATTTACAATTAATTATTTACTATAACGATCGGGATTTTTTTTTTTTAAATTTAGAATGTATAAACTTAAAATATATATAATTAATGAATCTATAATACTATACTGTACATATAATATAATGTACAGTACTTGGATTATTTAAATAAAGTTTAATTTTTCTAAAGTCATTCAACACTTATATTAGATAATGAAATAGTCCAATATATAAATATGGTACAGTATTATATAAAAATAGTTAATGATTTTGTAACTTTGTTAAAAATATTGTTTATATCTAAGTGGTTTCAAATCAAAAGAAAAATAACATTTTAAAATGCCAATGTTGAATTAGAAAAAAAAATTAAAAAGAAAAACAGATTGCATTTAAAATAAGTATTAATTAAAATTTTTTTAATATGTATTTTATTCCTAAGTTAGTGTAATTTTTAAGTTTTAGGAACAGACCAATTTTTTTCCCATAGACCCCCATTATAAATACATATCCTGTATATGATATTTTTGCTTAACGATGAGTTTTGGAGAACCAATTGCTATTGCTAAGGGAGGTAAAAGTGTATATACATCATGCCTAATATATCATATTTAAACACATTGAAGACAATTTAAAGAATTATGCATATAAAGGGCAGTTGGTGGATGCTATTTAATTCCCTTGTAACAGGGTTTGAACCTGTCTACTGTTACAGTGTGGATCCTTATATCATCTATGCTAATTATTGATTGGAATTCTTTAACTCAGTTTGCTTCCCTACACATTTTAGTGCAGGGTATGGTGTCAGACTTTATAGTGTAAGTCCTCACATTAATTCCACTGCTGTTACTTATGGATCTCAAATATCCCCAGAACTCTCAAGAAATAAAGTCATTTGGTTAGTATTGTTACTTATTTTGTTATTGGAGGTGCACCAGAATGTTTACTAACAACAGATAGATATTACTTTGATCCACTTTGGAACTATTTTAACACATGTGACAGCCACCAAACCATTATTGCTATACTAAGCAATAAACTTAACATTGCAGTAAATATGTGAATAAAATATATAAAATATTAAATATGAATAATAAATATGATTAAATATGAAAATAAAGTATACAAAATAAAAATGAACAAATAACCTATAGTAAAATTTTACTGCACTACAATTACAAATAATAAGTAGAATGTAAGTAAAAAGTTTTGTGACCAGTTCAAGCATTTATTCTCAAGTTGTTCATTATTATTTTCATTTTTTTCAATAAATATTACAAACAATAAATAAATATGTGAGTGTTTTATATTTTATTTTATGATTGTTCAAATAATAAATATGCATAGATAATAATAAATAAGTGAGTAGAGGTTGTGATCTCATGTACTTTGCAAATACAACTTTGTTTATTTTATTAGTTTCTGCCTCTAAATTGTCTTGCAATTTGAACAATAAATACATTTATAAACATTATCAGTTTGCCCTCACTGACAATTTAAGGTTAACCATAGATAAACCTTTGCTTATTTATTCAGTTTTCACTAAATAATATGACAATAAATCATAAGAATTTTATATTTTGTCTTTTAGTTATTTGAACAATAAATTACAGTTGCATTCTTAATTTTATCTGCTGAAAAATAAGGTAGCAGAATTACATTAATATGGGGCATCTTGTAACTTTTCTTGATGATATTCATTCTATTTAGGATACAAATAACAAACAAGTGTTTTCTCTTTATTTATGTTTTTTTTTTTTTAAAAAAAGAATACTTAAAACAGAATGTAATATTTTTTTATAGAAATATTTTTGTAGTGAAATGTTCACTTCACCACTTTCAGGCAAGGTAGGGGATTATTTCTATTCACTTTTAAGATCTTGTGCAAGAGTGTAATCACAAATATATGTCAAACACATCTGAAAAAAACATGACTCAAGTCTAACAAATGAATAAAAAATAATTAATTTTTCATAGTATTTATTAAATATAAACCCTTTTCCTTATTTGATTGTACAATTTGTTAATTAAAAATGTTTGTCCCTTTTTACTTTGTAATCTATTTTTCATAGTAAAAAATATGTCAGTAAAAAATCAGCAATCCATACTTCTACTTATCATTGCTGGTGACATTACATTTAGTTTAATAATATATGAATTTATTTATGTGATAAAATATATAATTTGTTACTTACATATTTTTTCTGTGAGATAAGATATAAAATGTTAATTTAATACTTTATTTACTTATTTGGATGTACTATATGTACTTCGTAATCTTTATTTTCATGTAATTTGTTATTTATAGTTGTAGTATAATAAAGTTTTACTATTTGTTAATTAAAAAGTTTTATTCTTTATTTAAATAGTATATATTAATTTAATAATTGCATATTTGCCATTATGTAATGTTTCTCACTTATTATGTTAATTGTTTTCCAGTGGCTCCTTTATATGTGAAAAAAGTCCTGAAGTGCATATTAAAATGTTACCAACAGCTATTGTCCAATCAATGTATTAACACTCTTTTAATTGGCCAAATAAAACCCAAGGTGTATACAAGTGTGATATATGTTACAATATCTATGTTTTTGTGAGGTCCAAAAGTATTTTGTAAAACTCAGTTTCTTCTTTCATGTAAACTACTATTCACTCTGTATTATAGATTGGATTATATACTTGTGGTTTTTAATCTAATTGAATGAAACTTGGCATACATATATATTCATAATGAAAGAACAATTTTTTTCCTGTTTGGAAACAATTTTAGCAATCTCACAGTAGTGCCTTCTAGCAATATTAAATTATAAAAAAAAAAAAAATTAAACGCTTAATTTTTGGAACTAATTAAAACTAAAAAGTACAAAATAAGCAAATTTAGAATAATACTTTTGTTCAAATGAATGCACTAAAAATAAAAAATACATTTTCTTCAGCTTTCATAAATACAAGAATGGGGCCAAAAATGTTAATATGATAATTAAAAAATAAAATTCCCTAACAATCATTTAAATAAACGCTAATTAACACCCACTTTCTTATATCAATATAAATTTATTCATCAGATAACCTGTTTTTTTATTTGACAAGTAGATTGGAATTGTTACAAGAAAATGGGTGTTAGTTGTGAATTTATTTAAATGATTATTTGGGAATTAGATGTGTGAATTATCATGGTAAATTAAATATTCAATTGAAGTAAACTAAAAAAGTCCATATAAGATAGATTTACTACATTTGCATTGACTTTCAGAATATTCAAGTTTTTTTTCTGGAACTCAATCCAGGTTATGTAGTAAAAGTCAATAACTATGCTATAAAACTTTTCATATAGTCTCAAACTAGACAACAAATATCAGTTACTATGCAAATATAAATAATAATATATATAAGAAAAGATCGCCAGTGTATATTCCTAGCTGAAAATTCATATATAAAGTGTTCAAATTAATTTCCCAAACGTTTTTTTTTTTTTTTTTCAGGAACACACTCTCTGAAATTTCAGCAACATAATCTCTGTGATTGTATATTAAGTCTGAAATTTATGTTATTCACAGAGGGCGTTGCTAAAATAAACATAACGTTTGGGGAAATGATTTGATTATATATATATACTGTATATGAAAATCAATTTTAATAAACAAAAATACAGAAAATATAATTTTAAAAAAGATTAATAAAATCTTATATATAGCATGCACATACCTTTTTTTAAAACTGATTAAGTATATTTTACTGAACAACAATTTACGCACATACACATAAAAAAATACGCACAATATCATTAAAAACAGTTTAAATAACAAAAAAAAAAACAAGATTGCAAAACACAGCTTAAAAATAATGATCTCTAAATGAGATAAACAGACCTAAAAATATTTTTTTTACCTTATTTTGATTTATTTATTTAATGTTTCTATGTTCTAAAATAGATTTATTGTAATTCCTTCATAATTATAAGCTACCATTTGTAATTTCCAAATAAAATATTAAAAAACAAATTGTCAATAGTTTTGATATTATAAATATACTTAAAGAGTATAATAATAAAAAAAGATTTCAATTTAAAACAAAAAAACAAAAAAATCTAAATGAAATTGAAACCTACACACAATATATACAAGTTTATTAAAAGAAGAAAAACAAGTAATTATAAGTATAAAAAATACAAACAATTCTAAAAAAAACATTTATCAAGATTGTATTTATATATTGGATTATTTTCATCATCTAGTATTAAGTATTGAATATCTTTAGAAAAATTTATTTTTTTATTTACATTTTCAAAGTACATTCAGCTGTTAATAATAGCATACAGGTTAGTATATGCATAATGTTTTGAGAGATATTCTTCTTCTCTCTTCTTCAGGTATTGCTGACTTAACTTGTGACAGTACTAGCATGGGAAACGAATGTGGACTTAAATTCTTGAATATTGAATTTCAAGGTTACACTCTGCTCAGTTGGCTAAAGCATTACCTTGAATTTCAATATTCAAGAATCTAAGAATCCATGTTTGATTCCCATGCTGGTGCTATCACTGGTCAGGCCAGTAACACCTGACAAAAAGGAGAATAATACCTCTCAAAATATTATGCCCATATTAATCTGTATCCTAGTACTAACCATTTGAATGTACATTGAAAATTTAAATAAAAAGTTAAATTTTTCTAAAGACATTCAATACTCAATACTGGATGATGGAAAGAATCCACCATATAAATACAACTAAAATACCATCATCCCAAACCTATAGGAAAATATTCTTTATCAAGATAATTATAACTTGCAGTAAACTTTGGGTTCAAACCAACTAAAGTAACTGGTTTTAAAGAGTGCATTCAAATATTGAAAAAAGTTTAATACCAATGAATATGAGTTGTCATTATGTTTTGGATTTGTTGAATATGAAAAAAACTTTGATTCTATAAACATTCTTACAATGTAAGTTTTAAGCCACCAAGATATAGACCTAGAATATTGTCATGTCTTGAAAACTATTGATCAGAAAGCAGTAACAGTGATTAGGTTACCGGGTAACACCTATAAGATTAATATATATTATAACAGTCAGGAAAAGTGAACACTTACCCTACCTGCCATACAGGGCTCCAACTAGGCTATTAGAACCTAGAAAATTTATAATGTAGGCAGATACTTCTTGTATTGACCATTAACCCATGCCACTAGCTCAAGGAGATACAGTGATTTAATATATAAATTCCTAAATGTGCTTCAATATAAAAAAAATAAATTAACCCACTGCCAGTAATAGCACACAAAAACATTTATTGTCACACATATATAAATTTAAATTTGAGGAATAAATTAATCTTACTTTAATTTGTTATTATTTTATACTTTCATTAAAATTGGTGTAGATAAGCTACATGGAATACACAATTAAAACTTTTCAAAATGTCTAACCTCAGGCTAAGAGTTTATAGCCAAATCAATGTTCACTTCCTGATATGCAGACACAACCAATGCAATATGGAGATGTTAGCATAAAACTACGCTGACAGGAATGTGGGTCTGCAGTGTGATATTATTTAAAAGAAATGATCCTCATCCAGTACAGGAATGTGCATCTGTCTGGCAAAGGAATCATGTATATAAAACATTAAAAGAAATGCTATGTATGGAGAGAGAGTGGTTCTTTGCCATCTTATAGTCCCTATCCATAGAGCTAAAGGAGATCAATGTCATGAGAAGCACTCCACATCTATTGCAATGCAATGACTACACCTTTGGGTCATGCATTCATTTGGGTATGCTGCCCTGTATGCTAATACAATTCACATTACATTGATATAAACACCCATATAACCCTCTACCAGCATTGACACAACTACAAAACAAATAGTTTGAAATTAAACACCTTTAAATTAACTTTAAATAATCTATGCAGCCAGCTATACCCAACTTTAAATTTAATAATTTAATTAACACAATAATAATAAAAGCAGAAATGGAAATGATTAATTCACAAACTTAATACATAAAAATATTAATAATTGATTTAGAGTTCTTTTAAGTCAGGTAAGAGTTCATATTTTAGGTTACTAATTGAAAGTTTGTTTAAAAGTTCATATTGAATATCACAATTTATACTTCCCATGATTCCAGCAGATTTAGAAGTCCATCCTAATAAGCACTCTCGTAGAGTATCCATCCCCCTTGGAAATGAAGTTTTTACTTGATAATACTTTGAGTCAGGAACTGTCATTTGGAAGGTCTCAGCTGGTGCATGCAAAGGAAACTATTTTATTGCAAGACCCCTACATCACAGAGCCCACAATACAGCTATAAGATTAATAGTCAGATTTAAACCAACAACTAATGAATTCAATCTTTTTTCTTTTTATAGTATTAGGTCTCCCTTATATTTCAAACAATATATAGACAACAGACATTCATGAAATTCATTTTTAAGTTGATAAATAGAACTTTGCCTACTACTTCTTATAACAATAAAAGGCTGGGAATGGGTTTAGATGAAGTGTGTGCTTTTTATAAGAAAAACTGAAACATTCCTGCACATGCTAGAGGAATGCTATGCATTTTGGGAACTGAGATTGAAGGTCTCATGCCAATAATAAATCTCAAATATCTGTTAAGAAAATATGTGATGTGTTTCGATCCACATTATGCAATGGTAATTATTCATAATTTGAAAACTATATGGGCAATAAGATGTGCATTAGTATTTGATAATAAAAAATATAATTGGCTGAGAAAGCTAGATAGAGATTGGGATGATTACTTCAACATGTGCTTAAAATATTGGCCCAAAAACACTATAGAATGGTTATGGGGAGGAACTGCTTCATCTGCATGTGAAATTTGGAAATAAGTCATCTTCTGTAGTCTATGAATCAATGGGTAAAGGAAAGAAAGACAATATAGAAATCAGTGCTTAGTAAGTTAATATTCAGGAAGTATCAGGTAAAGAGAATAATGCTCTGACTATTGTGAAACTTTGAAGAAATTGTGTAAATTGAACTATACATATCTCTTGTAATTATGTAAATATCCTTTGTGTGGTTTTAATAAAAAATATTACTTAAAATAAAAATAAATAAATTTTACGGATGCATGAACATGATGTCACTGATCCTAAGGTCCAGATGTTTTCCTTTCTGGCCCATGCATGGCTTGGTGTTTGCATTGGTCAATCTTTAACTTTTTCATTCTCTTATCTGACCTTTCAATTATTTAAGTGCCCCAAGAGTTAGTTTCCTTTACATTAAATTAATAAAACAATCATTTCTATTTACTAAGATTAAACATGATTTTTAAAATAGAAATTAATTAACATTTATTTCTATTCTCTTTTATATAATTTTTCACTAAAAGTACTAATCTTTATATTTTTACTTTTTTTTAATTTCTTACCTTTAAATACTTTTTTTTTTTAAGTTTTTCATCTGTGCGATATATATATATATGTTAAGCATAACTCTTTAAATTTTTTGTTTTTAAGTTTTTATTAAATCAATTTTTGTTTAAGATTTATTTTCACCTTTATTTTAATTTTAAAATAATGTAATGGCATATGTATACTGTTACAATATATATATATATATATATAATGTTAGAATATATATATACTGTTACAATATATATATATATATTCTAACCTCTCCCCCCACCGCTCTCATCCTCTCCAAAAATTTATATAATACTGTTTAAATTATTCCGGGTTCTAGCTCAGTCTAACAAATAAATAAATGAATTATCCAGCATTAATTAAAATGATTACTAGCTCTAATCTTTAAAATACAAATACGGTTCAATTTTTAAAATGAATTAACAAATATTTACTATTTTCATGAGACATGGAGTGACGACACGGGGAACGAGATAGACTACATTGAGATATTATCCACATGATACTATCTCAATAGCATAAGAACACTATTCCCCCTTTTTACTATACTAAATAATTAACTTATAGTATTCTTACGACTTTCTAAGCTCTTTTCACTATGATTAAAATAATAATCATATCTTAATATGCTTTATAATAAGAATCTAGCTCAATTAAATAAAAATAAAATAAAATAAAATCTCAGGTTCATAACTTGTATTCTAACTGATTTAAAATTACGGTAGCAAACTATGAAAAGGGAATTTTATGTCATAATTCACTACACAGCAACTAACAATAATAAATAATAATAATAATGACAATAGTATAATATAGTCTTATTTCTTCCTAAATGAAATAAATAAATAAGTACGTGGTAGTATTTTAATAATCTGACAACAGAATACGTGTGGCAACATTAGCATATAATTTAATGTAATATTGTGGCAACCAACTTATGACCAATAAATGATATAATTATGATCTTTTAATTTCATAATATTAATAAATTCTCAAAATGATTATAACACTTTTATGTTTACCTTTTTGTGCAAAAACTATATATCTGTTTCAATTATAAATGTATTGTGAGATCATGCATCCATGTGGAGAAATAACAACGAAGACACAAAGCTTTAAAATAAATTTACAACAAAGTTTATTAATAACATAAACAAATAACAATATTTTACATTATGTACATTGGATATCCTTACTCTCTTATCACAAAATTATTTTACTAGTTTATAAAAAAAATGAAAATCAAACTTCTATTTATTTTCCTAGTTAACTCTTATCTTTTAAATACTTAAGAATATACAGTATTATTATTATTGGATTTCTTATTATGGTTATCTTGTTACAAAATGTGTTTCTCATATAATTATTATTAACACTTTGTATCCCTACTATTATTAAAATTATCTTTTTAATTTTACCAAATTACATTCGTAGTAAACATTATACAAAACAATAAAATTCTAGCTTTATATTGGTGGTATGGAATCCTACAAATTCAAACATTCTTTTACATTCGATATTAGGTTTTATTGTTCCTTATCCGATGTTTGTTACTCATAATATACTCATTTAGGCCTTACTTCGGATGATATACTTACAACCATTAACATACCATGCACAAGTATATGTTTATTACACACTATTGAATTATTTTCTTAATAAATATGCAATATTTATTTTCTAAAATATTATTTAAAACATTAAAATTTCATTATCACTTTTAAAATAAAAAAACTTTGTTTAGATTTCTCTTTAAAAATCTTATATTCATTTCCGAATTAATTTATAAAACTGTATTATATGATTCTTTCTCTCTTTATGATATTTTGTACTTTCACTTTTAAAATTACACAATTCTCTACATTCCAGTAAATAAACTATTCTTACATAAATGATAACATCTCTGCAATTCTATTTTATTCATTATTTCTTTGAAAATATCTTTCTGACGATGCAGATTCACGAAACAAGGATAGCGAAGATAGATGCACAGGATCAAAATATAACTAGAATATTATCCGTCATAAACCTTGACAATAATGGCACAGTGAATTTAAAGACACTATAGAGGAGTGACCTTTGTCTGTCTACCAACCTCTATTATAGGAGTGATGCTAAAGCTATTTCTTCAGCTTTATATAACATCAAAAAGTTTAAAAATACGCAAAAACACTGTCCAAAATATATGTGTTCAGTCATAGGGCTTAGTTAGCTATACTGAAATCACACAAACTAACTATGATCCAAATACTTTACTTTTCTTATTTCTTAACAAAACATCATCTTGGTTTCCTCTCCTCCAGTACTACCAAGTCACTATCCGATCTTATTTCTCATGATTTTTCTATACAGTACATCGACAAATTCCTATCTGCATTTCTAACAATAATAAAATTCATTCATTTCAAAACTATACCGCTGTTCTTTAAGAAAATCTTTTACTACTTTTCTCGTATATTTATCATATACAAACTATTTTAAAATATCTGAATACTTTATTACATGAAAGTTCAAAAGAATCACACAATTGTTCTGTTATATTATATTATTAATTATACTTTAAATAACTTATTGCATGCATGTTTAAAATTACTCCTATCTCATAATATGTCAAAAAATGTTATATAAAATGTGAACATAGAATTTAAACTTTCACACATCATTCTTAATCAATAGACGATCTAAAAAAAATACATTATGCATTATAAATAAATATCAAAATTACCAAAACGATCTTTATCTTCTCGATCGCGTTCTGTAGGCTTCACCATCCCATTGATTCTTGTAGATATATGATTTCCATACATACTCTTTATTTTAAAACAATATTTCTATCATTCTATTAAGCTATTATATTTAATTTTTCAATATTACTAAAATTATGTTTATATGTTTTCCCTAATCTCACATAGCATTTTATATTTTAAAATAAATTAGTAAAAAATATTTAAATTATATTTACGATACTTCTTCATCAAACTTTCTTGAACCGTTCATATTAAAGCTAAAAAAATATTATTTTATTTTTTCTTCAGTCACTTAAGGTTCTATTTAAAGTAAAACAATTATTACTCTGTTTAATAAATATTCATAGACGACAATCCTCGGTTTTCACAATATTGTATACAATTATTAATTCATGATATTCTCTTCTACTATTGTCTGCTAGTATTTTCCCGCGCGACTTTTGCCCGATGCATCTTCTGGGTACTTTTATTCAAATATTCAATAATTTTTTCTGTTTTCCTGGATCCATTTTCATTAAGTAATTTAATTTTATATTTTTCAGATCAAGCATTTCCTCCATTGAATACGTTATAATATTTTTAATTAGATAAAGTTTTCGGCTCCTTTTCTATAAACACATAATAGCACTTTCATATTATTTTATAACTTTTTTCTTTCTTTGAAATTCTGGAACTATATTTTTTTATAATATCTCTTTTAATAGATAAACATTCTTTTTTCATTATATCTTTTCCATAATTTTTCTTTATAATAAAAACGCATATTAAATTTTTCCATAGAGAAGATTAAACAACTTTAAAGTAGCCTTATAAAATTGGTGCGTCATAATTTTTTCCTGACGGCAAGTAACTTCTCTTTTAGGTTTTCATACAGCGTCCCAATTATATCTCTTTGAGTTATAATGATAAGTTTCTGGTTGAGCATAAATAAAGCTGTATTAAGGCAATTTCCAATTATTTTACCCTTAGCAATATTTTTAAGTATTTTTCCTTGTACTTCCATTTTACTGTAGGCTTTTGGTTAAACTCGAATAAAATTCCCTGGTAAGATAACTTTTAAAATTAGCAATCCATGTCGAGGCAGTCAAAATATATTATATGTTACAAAAGAACTTTTAAAATAAATACAAAATTTTAAATTTATATCACTTTTCCAGCTACGGTGTTATCAGCCACAAAAATATGTTACTTTCTCTTTCACTTACACATTCCTTCTCCCCGCTTTGTATAATTCTTATATTTTTGTCTGCTAATTTACCCCCTTTGATTGGTTAATGATTTTTTTAGCGCGAACAAATTTACACATTTAGTTATATAACAGATTAGACTTTTAAAAATAAAGACTTGATGACGTAATGTCTCAAATATTATTTAGACTATTATTTTTCAAATTCAATTTTAGTTTTATCAAAATTATTTAAACTTTAAAAACAATTATTAAAACAATATTTAATATTTTAACTTTTACTTTAATGATCGATGGCAATTATATCTAGTTTCAAATTCACAAACTTTATTATTATTTTAACAAGCGTGTGTGTGAAGGTATATAATATACAGTCACGTGTTTACTAATTTTATCAGATGATTTTTTATTTATGTCTCGGTCTAAATTACCAAAACTGATATATTTTATAAAAAATTTGGAAAATAATTTAAACTTGTAGAACTAAATATAATTCTCACCATCCCAAAGTTTATAATAAAATATACTCTATTAATTTTGATTATTAAATACACTTATAACATTACATCTAGCATTTATTTAATTTATTAGTTTTAAAATATTATACTCAAATTATTAATATACTTTTAACTATTTATAGCTGTATTATTTTATATGGCCAGCTTTTACAACCATAAGCAAGAATATTATTAAGCTTTATTTAACTGTTTTCTCTTAAAATAATCTATTACATTTTTATATACCAGGTATTTTCAGCTTTAAATTGTACTATAAAATTTAATTATCCTACTATTATTTATATATCATACAAATATAACTTAAAATTTAAAATTTTTTAGTAATTGACCTTTCTACCTTATTCTGACCTATAGATAAGGGCACAATATATATATATATATTGTGCCCTTATCATAATAAGATAGAAAGGTCAATTACTAAAAAATTTTAAATTTTAAGTTATATTTGTATGATATATAAATAATAGTAGGATAATTAAATTTTATAGTACAATTTAAAGCTGAAAATACCTGGTATATAAAAATGTAATAGATTATTTTAAGAGAAGACAGTTAAATAAAGCTTAATAATATCCTTGCTTATGGTTGTAAAAGCTGGCCATATAAAATAACACAGCTATAAATAGTTAAAAGTATATTAATAATTTGAGTATAATATTTCAAACTAATAAATTAAATAAATGCTATATGTAGTGTATAATTATATTTAATAGTCAAATTTAATAGAGTATATTTTAAAATAGACTTTAAGATGGTGAGAATTATATTTAGTTCTACAAGTTTTAATTATTTTCCAAATTTTTATAAAATATATCAGTTTTGGTAATTTAGACCGAGACATAAATAAAAAATCATTTGATAAAGTTAGTAAACACGTGACTGTATATTATATACCTTCACACACATGCTTGTTAAAATAATAATAAAATTTGTGAATTTGAAACTAGATATAATTGCCATCGATCAATTAAAGTAAAAGTTAAAATATTAAATATTGTTTTAATAATTGTTTTTAAAGTTTAAATAATTTTGATAAAACTAAAATTGAATTTAAAAAAAATAATAGTCTAAATAATATTTGAGACATTACGTCATCAAGTCTTTATTTTTAAAAGTCTAATCTGTTATATAACTAAATGTGTAAATTTGTTCGCGCTAAAAAGTCATTAACCAATCAACGGAGGTAATTTAGCAGACAAAAATATAAGAATTATACAGAGCGGGGGGAAGAAGTAATGTGTAAGTGAAAGAGAAAGTAACATATTTTTAGCTGATAACACCGTAGCTGGAAAAGTGATATAAATTTTAAAGTTTGTATTTATTTTAAAAGTTCTTCTGTAACATATAATATATTTTGAGTGTATCTACATGGATTGCTAATTTTAAAAGTTATCTTACCAGGGAATTTTATTCAAGTTTAACCAAAAGCCTACAGTAAAATGGATGTACAAGGAAAAATACCTAAAAATATTACTAAGGGAAAAATAATTGGAAATTGCCTTAATACAGCTTTATTTATGCTCAACCAGAAACTTATTATTATCACTCAGAGAAATATAATTGGGACGCTATATGAAAACTTAAGAGAGAAGTTTCTTGCCGTCAGGAAAAAATTATGACGCACCAATTTTATAAGGCTACTTTGAAGTTATTTTATTCTTCTCTATGAAAAATATTTAATATACGTTTTATTATAAAAAAAAATTATGATGAAGAAAGAATGTTTGTCTTTTAAAGGAAAACATTATTAAAAATATAGTTCCCGAATTTCAAAGAAAGAAAAAAGTTATAAAATAATATGAAAGTGCTATTATGTGTTTATAGAAAAGGAGCCGAAAACTCTATCTAATTAAAAATATTATAACATATTCAATGAAGGAAATGCTTGATCTGAAAAATATAAAATTAAATTACTTAATGGAAATGGATCCAGGAAAACAGAAAAATTTATTGAAGATTTAAATAAAGTACCTAGAAGATGCATCGGAAAAGTCGTGCGGGAAAATATTATCAGACAATATTAGAAGAGAATATCAGAATTAATAATTGTGTTTCAATATTGTGAAAACCTAGGATTGTCATCTATGAATATTTATTAAACAGAGTAATAATTGTTTTACTTTAAATAGAACCTTAAGTGACTGAAGAAAAAATAAAATAATATTTTTTTTTAGCTTTAATGTGAACAGTTCAAGAAAGTTTGATGAAGAAGTATCGTAAATATAATTTAAATATTTTTCACTAATTTATTTTAAAATATAAAATGCTATGTGAGATTAGGGAAAACATATAAACATAATTTTAGTAATATTGAAAAATTAAATATAATAGCTTAATAGAATGATAGAAATATTGTTTTAAAATAAAGAGTATGTATGGAAATCATATATCTACAAGAATCAATGGGATGGTGAAGCCTACAGAATGCGGTCGAGAAGATAAAGATCGTTTGGTAATTTTGATATTTATTTATAATGCATAATGTATTTTTTTTTTAGATCATCTATTAATTAAGAATGATGTGTGAAAGTTTAAATTATAAGTACACATTTTATACAACATTAAACATATTATGAGATAGGAGTAATTTTAAATATGCATGCAATAAGTTATTTAAAGTATAATTAATAATATAATATAACAGAACAATTGTGTGATTCTTTTGAACTTTCATGTAATAAAGTATTCAGATATTTTAAAATAGTTTGTATATGATAAAATATACGAGAAAAGTAGTAAAAGATTTTCTTAAAGAACAGCGGTATAGTTTTGAAATAAAATGAATTTTATTATTGTTAGAAATGCAGATAGGAATTTGTTGATGTACTGTATAGAAAAATCATGAGAAATAAAATCGGATAGTGACTTGGTAGTACTGGAGGAGAGGAAACCAAGATGATGTTTTGTTAAGAAATAGGAAAAATAAAGTATTTGGATCATAGTTAGTTTGTGTGATTTCAGTATAGTTAACTAAGTCCTATGACTGAACACATATAGTTTGGACAGTGTTTTTTTTCATATCTTTAAACTTTTTGATGTTATAATAAAGCTGAAGAAATAACTTTAGCATCACTCCTATAATAGAGGTTGGTAGACAGACAAAGGTCACTCCTCTATAGTGTCTTTAAATTCACTGTGCCATTATTGTCAAGGTTTATGACGGATAATATTCTAGTTATATTTTTGATCCTGTGCATCTATTTTCGCTATCCTTGTTTTGGGAATCTGCATCGTCAGAAAGATATTTTCAAAGAAATAATGAATAAAATAGAATTGAAGAGATGTTATCATTTATGTAAGAATAATTTATTTGCTGGAATGTTTAGAATTGTGTAATTTTAAAAGTGAAAGTATCAAAATATCATAAAGAGAGAAAGAATCATATAATACAGTTTAAAATTAATTCGGAAATGAATAGGATTTTTTTTTTAAGAGAAATCTAAACAAAGTTGTTTTTTTTAAAATGAAAATAAAATTTGAATGATTTAAATAATGATTTAGAAAATAAATCTTGCATATTTATTAAGAAAATAATCTAATAGTGTGTAATAAACATATACTTGTACATGGTATGTTAATCATTGTAATTATATCATCCGAAATAAGGCTTTAATGAGTATATTAGGACTAATAAACATCGGATAATGAACTATAAAACTTAATACCAAATGTAGAGGAATGTCTTTGAATTGGTAGGATTCCATACAACCAATATAAAACTAGAATTTTATTGTTTTGTAGAATGTTTACTACGAATGTAATTTGTAAAATTTAAAAATATAATTTTAATTATAGTAGGGATACAAAGTGTTAATGATAATCCGATAAGAAATTCATTTTGTAACAAGCGAAACATAATAAGAAATCCAATAATAATAATACTGTATTTTCTTAAGCATTTAAAAGATAAGAGTTAACTAGAAAAATAAGTAGAAGTTTGATTTCATTTTTTATAAATTAGTAAAATAATTTTGTGATAGGAGAGTAAGGATATCCAATGTACATAATGTAAAATATTGTTATTTGTTTATGTTATTAATAAACTTTGTTGTAAATTTATTTTAAAGTTCTGTGTCTTCGTTGTTATTTCTCCACATGGATGCATGATCTCACAATACATTTATAATTGAAACAGATGTATAGTTTTTGCACAAAAAGGTAAACATAAAAGTGTTATAATCATTTTGAGAATTTATTAATATTATAAAATTAAAAGATCATAATTATATCATTTATTGGTCATAAGTTGGTTGCCACAATATTACATTAAAATATATGCTAATGTTGCTACACGTATTCTGTTGTCAGATTATTAAAATACTACCACGTACGTATTTATTTATTTCATTTAGGAAGGAATAAGATTATATTATACTATTGTTGTTATTATTATTATTTATTATTGTTAGTTACTGCGTAGTGAATTATGACATAAAATTCCCTTTTCATATTTTACTACCGTAATTTTAAAGCAGTTAGAATACAAGTTATGAACCTGAGATTTTCTTTATTTTATTTATTTAATTTTATTTTATTTAATTGAGCTAGATTCTTATTACAAAGAATATTAAGACATGATTATTATTTTAATCGTAGTGAAAAGAGCTTAGAAAGTCGTAAGAATACTATAAGTTAGTTATTTAGTATAGTAAAAGGGGGAATAGTGTTCTTATGCCATTGAGATAGTATCATGTGGATAATATCTCAATGTAGTCTATCTCGTTTCCCGTGTCGTCACTCCATGTCTCATGAAAATAGTAAATATTTGTTAATTCATTTTAAAAATTGAACCGTATTTGTATTTTAAAAATTAGAGCTAGTAATCATTTTAATTAATGCTGAATATTTCACTTATTTATTTGTTAGACTGAGCTAGAACCCGAAATATTATAAACACTATATAATTTTGGAGAGTATGGACGAGAGCGGTGGGGGGGAGAGGTTAGAATATATATATATATGTGTGTGTATGTCAAAGTAATTTTATATCTTTGAAAGCATTACAAGATACTTTTATAAGAAAATAAAAATATATGGTGATTATTTAAGTCATATAGATTTTGTTGATGATGTGGTTAATTTTTCAAATAATACTTTCTTCAGAAAATACTATTAGAATTATTAGATGAAATAGAATAGTAGGACTAATAATAAATATTAAAACAAACTAATGTTCAATGTATGTTCTGGCACAAAAAAATAAAGATTGATAACTATAAATTGCAAGAAGTTCACAACCACAAATCCTTTGATCAGATTTGTAATGTGATGGGACATAAAGGATGAAATTAATCATAAAAATAAATATGCCATATAGTGCTTTAGCTCTTATTTATATATTGAGAGCAATACGAATGCAAAATACTTGTGTGAGGAAACAAAAAGTTATCATTGACATCATGAGAAGAGTTCAGGGACTGAAATGGATCTGCAGTGGATATATCTCTGTATAATATAATAATAGTGGATAGTTAAAATCATAAACTAGATCACTTAAGATGCCAAAAGATCTAAAAAAAGATTATATGTGAAATGAATAGATGAAATAAAAAGTTATTTGTTGTTCTGATGAAAAGATTCATTATAGTTTGGAGAAACTGGATTAAACTTGAAAAGAAAGATCTTTAACCTGCAATGGATTACTAATAGTTGTGATATAAGATGAAATGGTGAAACAGTCTCTAAGAGAAGAGTTCCTTCGAAAAAAATTTATTGTCAAACTAAAAATAGATATTAACACATAAATAAATGTGTTTGTATCAAGCCTTAATACCTAATAGAGATAAAATAAAATTATTTTAAATATAAATCTATTTAATATTATTAGGTCTTTCATGAGATGCACTACTGAAGGGGATTAAAGTGTAAAACTAAATTGTTTTTTTTCAACATAAGTATTTCTTGCTCCCATGCTATTTCAAATACAAAATCACCACATTATTAATTTGTGGATAAAAGGCAGGATCTTTACTCCATTCCAAATTATTCTCCAAGTCCTTATCAGCTTGCTTTACCATTAAGCATTCTACATTGTGTTTTTTTATATAAAACAATTGTTATCATCAATTTTCTTTTGCCTTTGTCATTCTTACTCATAATATTATTTCCAAATATCTCCTATAAATTTTTCTTTTGTTAACTATAAACTTAAACTAATCTATCTTTTTTTTTCTTCAAAGAAAAAAAAGTTTGATGACATTTATTATCATGTTACAACTCAAGTTTACATGATTATCTTGTGTGCTACATAAAGTTTAACTCATCATTTTACTTGGTAAATGTTGATTCACATACTATAACTGAGAAATTGAAAATGCAATGGACACATCATACCTCTTCCCACCCAGAGAAGGAGAAAACCAGTGCCTGAAACAATCCCTTCATACCCTCATTCCAGTTACCCCCATATAGCTAGGATTTACACCCAGGGATCCCCAGATTCTCCCATCTAGACAGTAAAGATAAGTGAAACTGTTGTTCCAATCCAAGATGATTGTTGATTTACACAGTGCAATACAAAATTTCAACCACCATGAAGAACTTCATCCCATCACCCTAGAAATGAAAAAAATCTATGCCAGTAATAATCCCCTTACACCCTCATCCCAACCAGCCCAAAAACTAGAGCTTAGGCTTCGGGGACCCTCCTAGGCACCAGACTTCTCCATCCAGGTAACAAAGATGAGTCAAACAGTGGTCTTAAACAAAAGGTAAAATCACAGCAGCAATCTCTAAATTTTCAATAGCTGGCACATATTATGTTCAATTTGAAGAACACTTCACAGTTTTACACAGTAACTGTTCATTTACAAAGTCTTTTGCAGAAAATCAATTGACAGATTGAATTTGTCCATAATTTATCCAGTGAAATCTAGAAACATTCATCCATAAGATGGATAACTATTGATAGAATTTCAATGCTATAAAGTAAGTGCTGATTCACCCCACAAAATACAAAAACCAGAGTGCAATGAAACATATCATCCCCCACTGAAATAAGAAAGTCAATCCCAGTAACAATGCCCAAAGCATTCACAACCTAGCAGGCCTCCCAATGGTTGGAGCCCAAGGTCCTGGGACCCTTCCACCCACAAGACTCACTCCTGGCAGAATGAAGAAAGAAACACCTGCCCCAATTCCAACATAAATCACAGCAAAAATCACCAGAATGTTCAATGTCTGGCAATTAAGTTTTCATCATTATCAAAATCAAGAATGTCAATATATATTTTAGGAAATACACACTTATATTATATGCTATATAGCCATCAATTCATGTATCAGCAAGGCAACTATTAATTTACATAGTGTAATGTAGAACTTAAAATGATAAATTGCAATTAGACAATATTGTTTTTGTAATTCAGGATAATTTATCAATTCCAGAATTCAAATATGAATGGCATTGGAAAGTCAATTCAAAGTTCTAGAAAACAACTGTTGATTTATATAGTGTAATGTAGAAGTTAAAATAACTGATTGAATTTTGAATGTAACATTTTGCTAACTTTAATAAGTGTGTATTGGGAAATACACACTTATATTATATGCTGTACAACCATCAATTTAAAGATCAGTGAGGCAACTGTTAATTTACATAGTGTAATGTAGAAATTAAAATGACAAATTGCAATTAGACAGTATTGTTTTTGTTGCATTTGATAGTAATCCAAAGTTACAATTCAGGATAATTTATCAATTCCAGAATTCAAATATGAATGGCTTTCAAAAGTCAATTCAAAGTTCTAGAAAGCAACTGTTGATTTATATACTGTAATGTAGAAGTTAAAATGACTGATGAGTTTTGACTGTAATAATTTGCTGCCTTATCCATGATATGATTTACTCTTGGTAATAATCAAATGTTGTGATCATCTGGAGAGATAATTTATATGTGAAAAGAGAGCTAAGAAGCTACTCTTTTAAATAGGAATAATTTTAGGGACATTTAATACATTAAACTAGGAAAAATGGAATTAAAATGGGGAGCCAGTAACATGTGATGTGATGTATTTGTCTTCTCCTTAAATGAAGTCAATAATATCTCAACAATTATGCCCAGATAAACCTGTTAGCCACTTATTTTCCATTCCCCACTCTAACTCTTCCCATATTCTGCCCCATCCCATTTCCACTACATAATCTTTGTCAACTCTATGGCCTTTATATCTAAATCCCCCTTATCTTTTCGCAAACCCAGCATAAAAACTAATAACTCACTTTCTGTATAGTCACTTTGTTCATACCTATTCTCCCATAATTTCATTATCTGTACCCTTTCTGCTTTCAAGCATTTACATTCAATCAACAGATGTGTAATATTTTCTATACCTTTCTTACACAATTTGCACACTAAATCACCCATAGTTTTCTATTTACATGTATATTATCTTGTTGCTAAAGATCCCATTCGAGCCTTAAACAATAAACTACTTTCCTTACTATTATCATAAATTATGTGATGTGCTGTATGTGATGTATTTGGCTTCTCCTTAAACGAAGTCAAGAATATCTCAGCAATTATGGCCAGAAAAACCTGTTAGCCATTTTATTCTCCATTCCCCACTCTTAAGTCTTCCCATATTCTGCCCCATCCCATTTCCACAACATAAACTTTGTCAAATATATGGCCTTTATAACTAAATCCCCCTTATCTCTTCGCAAACCCAACATAAAAACTAATAACTCACTTTCTGTATAGTCACTTTGTTCATGTCTATCTTCCCATAACTTCATTATCTGTACCCTTTCTTCTTTCAAGCATTTACATTCAATCAACAGGTGCCTAATATTTTCTATATCTTCCTTACACAATCTGCACACTAAATGATCCATGGCTTTCCATTTACATGTATATTCTTTTGTTGCTAAAGATCCCGTTTGAGCCTTAAATAATAAACTACTTTCCTTACTATTATCCTAAATTAACTTGCATCCAATATTCCATTTACTTCTATATATATTCAAACTCTTCTTACCCTCCATACTAGTTCTCCATCTCTCCAACTCCCTATTTTTTATTAATGCTTCTATTCTTTTATCCCATTCCTTACCACTATAAAACTCAACAATCCTCCTAACACAATCATCCCATCTTTTATACAATTAAGTCAACTAAAGTCCTTGGCTCTCTCTAGCGGACTATAAAAAACTAATCTATCTTTTTAATTATCATTACATATTGTCTTCAATTACCTAAT
The DNA here is from genome assembly GCA_028023455.1 of Epiperipatus broadwayi. Taxonomy (NCBI): domain Eukaryota; kingdom Metazoa; phylum Onychophora; class Udeonychophora; order Euonychophora; family Peripatidae; genus Epiperipatus; species Epiperipatus broadwayi. Next base: position 11,964,335 of record JAQFVV010000007.1, on the reverse strand, counting down.
CAACATATTACATTTATATTTATAACTGTAATCTCACAATTCTCTTAATCCCTTTTTTTCAAATCTAAATTCTTATAACTTTTTTTTTCCTTTTAAATTTTCATCCTCAATGAGGATTAACATATTATGGATTGAAACTGGTTATCTTGGACATGTTAAGCTCTCTGATGTGCATTAAACTTTGCTTTGCATTATTATATTTAGCATGAAACATGACTTAAATAATGACTTATTCAAAACTTGGTAGACTGGTTATATTAATAAATTGTTATTGGTCGGCAAGTTTAAAGATTTGGATATTTTGCTGACTATTGATTTGTCTCTACTGTATTTTAATCTACTATGCTTATTATTATAGTGGTACAATTTTAAAACAATGTATAGTATATTAGTAATATATAAGTTGCCCTGGTATTTTAGAAAAATGTCAGAGATTCGAATTAAAGACCCATGAATAATTACTTTTGATATCACTTCCGGTACTCAAACATCATGTGAATTTTATATGCACTCCAGAACAACAAAGCATTCGATTGTTTTCTATATATAAACAAACACATAATATACTAATGAGTTTCCAATACAAAATGTAATCAATGATAACCAATTCTTGATTTATTGATGCAGAATCAAAGTTCCACTTTAACATGATGACAACATTTCAATATTTTGTTAAAAAAAAAAAAATATCATTCTTGCATTCAACTATCACAAAATAATCAATATATTCTTGGAAAGTGGAATTATTAGCAGTTGAAGCAAGCGAGAAATCGTCTGTGACCATTTTAGATTCAAAATCAATAATGTAAATTTCTTTACTTTTTATTTTTCAAAAATGCTAAGGAATATGTCAAATCTTCGGTGGTGGGTATTTAAAGATAATGCTTGATAAAAAGAAATGCTTCTTTCCTTTTCCAAATTTATCTTTAAAACCCACAATGATTTTCAAGTAAATAGATCTATCCCCCCCCCCCTCGTCTTACTTTCTTTTCTTTTTTAGCTGGATAAATTACAATCTTGGTGTTTCGGTAAGACTGATTTGTGTTTAGTTGTTTTCCTCTTAGTGGTAAAATCTTTCTTCTTGTACACAAATAAAATGGTTTTTGAAAAAAATGGGATGGAAATGGGATTATGTAGATTTGAACGCTCTTTAGATACGATATAACCCATTTGTGAAGGTAGGTTTAAAGTTATAGAAATAATAATCTTTTTTTTAAAAAAAAAAAAGTATTTATTTCCGAGTAAAATTTAACAGAAAAAAAAAGGAAGATTGATATCCAAATAAAAACAACTTAAAATATATCTCACTAGTCATATTAGAAAACTGAAGTACAATTTCGTAACAAATTACATTAGGAAAACTTGATTAATAAAACCAGAGATTTTCTATTATAAAGGATTTCAAAAGTAAGAAACTCTTTAAGCTTAAATATTAAATAGAAAAGAAGTTTCCCAATTGAGTTATATATATATAAATAACTTTTTCATCACATACCCATACATATAAACAAAAGTATTATTACATTTCTTATTATAAAAAACACATTTTATTTTAAATGGTCAAATTTCTACTAATATAGAAACCATTAACGTCAGCTAAAAATACAGGTAAACTATCTAATCTCTGGTTTCAGAAATTTTTGAATTCATGGTTGTTTTGGATTTCAAGAATCCCCCTCCCTCTCCATCATTAAATCAAACTCTACTTAAAATTTTTATCAACATTAATCTTATAATTTGTATATAATGAAATATTTTTGCACTCTGTATAAATACATTGGAATAATAACAATAGTTATCCCTTATAATAGATAATATTTAAGATAATATAAAAATTGTATAAAGAAGTAATTTTGTTTGGAAAAAAAATGTTTGTCAAGCCTAGTGGTTAGCATAGCTGCCTTACAAGCAGCTGGTCCGGTTCGCTTTAAGTCAACGCATTTGACATAGGAAAAAAAAAATGTTTGAATTAACGGAGTTTGAGTTACTATTGGAAAAATAAAATTTAATAGAATTAATGCCAACTAGGTCTTGAAATATAATTAAAAAATAGTAAAATATAAATTGTTACATTTTGATTAACAAATGTCAAACTAATTCCTCTCACAATATTGACACCATCCACTCTAGTTAATGAAATAATAATTATTACTAAACATTTATTAAACTAGAGATTATCCCTAGACCAGATGTAAACTTTAAATCTTAAAGTTTGAAATATCTGATTTTAATTAAGCATATACACATAGAATTATTGACTTCATTTCTCTTTTCTCAGGTATAATAGCTTTTTATAGGTGTACTTAATAACCTCCATCATGATTTTGAGGTTAATAAGTAAATCAATAAAGAATAAACCTATAATTGCATTTATATTATTTTAATATAATGTCATGATCGGCAAATCAATTGCTATGTTCTTCACTGGGTGATGAAAGTGGTGAAATTAACTGTGCTATTGTAAAAATATATCCCTCCAAATTTAAACATGGTTTTCAAGAAGGAGCAGAGTATTTTGTTTTATAGATTATATAAAAAATGATTCTAGAAAATGATTTCAATTGCTTTTCAATGAAAGGAGATGCTGAGAATATCATGAAAATTCCACAAATAATTCAAGGTTTTGGAGTTTTTCAGAAAGAAAAGTTTGCTGCAATAATTTAAAAATAAATCAAGTTATCATATAAACCAATTTTGGTATTAGTATATGATTGTAATGGAATGGTTTGTTGTCCAACAGTTCATAAAATGTTTTAGCAATCTGAAAAAAAAAAGTGGTTCTCATTAAGTATTATCTTTATTATAAGTATTCCTATATTTGCCAAAGTTTAAATATGAACTTTGGTGGTGTTTGTCATTTGTTATCTTACATTTCTAATAAACGAAGTCCAATTTATGAAATTATAATACAGTATAAAAGTTTAATATTAAAATCAAATGTTGGATTATTATATAAAATGTCACCAGGAAAAACAATAAAAATATTTTCACTAATTGAAGAGTTAAATATAATTCATCTTTTTTTTAAAACCAATACATGCATTTAATAATAAATCAAATTTTAAAAATGTTTATCTTTTTAACACTATATTATGTTATATAAAAATAGTGCAAATTTTATAACAATGTGTTATTTGAATTTTTTCTACAGCACAGGCTTTTTCACACCTGCACTTATATATGTAATATATAGCGAAGTTGAACTCAGACTTTCACATGACCTTCAACTATCCATGCTATCTCATACTGCTGACACACTTGATCACACATATGTTGGAAAGATAATACCCTAAGAAAATAGCTAAGGGTTGTGTGAAAGTATGGGTTTAAACTCCCTATATATAACAATATGTTATAGTATTTGAATTTACATCACTTTCCAATGCAAATCTTCTTAATTAAATAAATAAAGTGATGAAATTTATTTTATTCTTTCTTAAATGAATTTTTAAGAAATATTTGATAGTAAATTATACATTATGTTGGCTTTTTTGAACAATTTTCATTTAGGAATTTAAATTATGAGTTCATATTGGAATGACTTTGTGCTTTTCAAAAATTTTCTAAATCCAGATTCAATTTTAAATACAGGTTTTTAAATTATGTATAATTTATTTGTCTTTGAGTATATTTTACAAATACAAACTTGCCTGAAATGTGAAGTATGTTTTAAAAAACATATTTCTTTTGAATAATGTCTTCATGGAATGGAGAAAAAATATATGACTAAAGGATTTATTAGTTTAATCTTTTGCATCACATGATCACTATCTCATACTAGCACATAATTGTTAGCACAAGATGGCACTATTATATGGAGAGTTTTGCTTTGTTTTGAGTTTAATCTTTTAATGTTACTTTCAAATGTATACTCAAAATTCTACAATTATTATTATTTCAATATTAGACATATATGCATATAACACATACTTCAACTTTTAGTTTTATCAGATTCAAGCTATTTGAATTATAATGATATAATGCATTCTGGATAGTCAAATATGATGGATTTGATTTTCCTGAAGATTTGTGATGATGATATTTTAGATGTGATAATATATTGGAATATTTCCATCATCTTCCATTAAATGTTGAATGTATAGAAAATTTTAAACTTTATTTAAACCCTTCAAATCCAAATATCTATTAGTAATAACACATAAATAGACAACACAGATTATTAAGATTACACAATGTTTCCAATTGCAATTATTTTCTGCTTTCTTCAGATGTTGCTGGCCTGGTGAGAGATAATATACACACAAGAGTCAAACACATGCATTTAGATGCTTAAATTTTGAATTTTAAGGCTAGATCAGTTGGTTCGAGCATTGTCTTAAAATTAAATATTCAAGGACATAAAGATGTGAGTTTGATTCCTATGCTAATTTTGTTACTGGTCAGCCCAGCAACACCTGAAGAAGAGTGGGAATAATACTACTAAAAGTATTGTGCTGTCTATTTGTATCTTATTATTAACAGTTGTTTGTATTTGAAAAGTGTAAATAAAGTTTACATTTTTTTAGACATTTAATTGATAAAATTAGTCCAACATATTGTCACATATTCGAGTTTAGGCAAATCAATGGGATAAATTCACAGATAACATATGAAAGATAAACAATGCTACACACTCAAATAATATGTAATGTATCATATGAAGCCATAGTGATATCACAAAAAATTGATTGGAAACCATTTTCTACCTTGCATGAGAATAATGTCATGAAGGATGTCACAATATCTATATTAGCTTAAAAATTTAGTATTTGATTCCTCCAGGTCATCTTATGAGCTAAGGTTGTTCAGAAAATGCTAGTATAGTAAGTGAAGTTGATATGAGTTTCTATACAGGTGAAATGGTTGTAGAATTGTAGAGATGACATTAAAAATACACTGACAAAAATCTAGAACACATGAAAATATCTTTGTAGTGCAATGATTATTTAAGTCTTCACTACATGTTATAAGTGGATAATATTAATCTCTACCACAATGAGATGATGAAAGGTATCGAGTTATTATCATTAGTGGTAAGATTCAAGTGTAATATACTTCTAGCTTATTTGAAGATTGAAGATAATTTATGAAATGGGTGTACCATGAAAGAGTGGTATGAGTTTCAATTCTGGTGGATAGTTGTTATGTAATGAAGTCAAAATGAAAGAGAAGCTGACAAATAAATAAATATATATATATATATATATATATATAATAAAAACACAGAATTACTCTATAAAACTACTGTAATATTTCAACCAGCAGACTGGTTTTCATCATTATATATATATATATATATATATATTTTATATATATATATATATATATATATATATATATATATATATATATATATATATCATAATTCATATAATGTTATACCTGGATTTTAAATATAAGTGGAACTCATAAATTTTCCAGGTAGTTAAAAATTTCAAGGAAAGATTAGAATTTTCTTTCAGAAAAATAACTCAGAGAGAAAACAGCAGTCTTTTCAATTATTTGTCAATTAATAGGTAATTCAGCACAGATTTAGGAGAATAACTTTATAATCAAAAAACTCATTAGGATTAAACACTGGGATAAGTTATTAGCTCATAACTTCGGATTTATCCAGACATGGAATCAGATTATGCTGACAGAATGACACCTTGTAATATATAGTGAAGACCATGAACATAGTTTATCATGTAGCTGAGTATAGCATCTCCCAAGATTGTTTGGGTGAATTATTGGTCTACATGCTTGGTAGAAGTAGGAATTATTTATATATTTGCATGATTACTAGTATATTTTACATTTATATTAATGCATGCATAGATGTTATACACATTTTATATCTTATGATTAACATTTGTACCTTTTATTCCTATTTACACATTATATCATTATACTTACTTAATAAATTATTGAGATATTAGGTACATAAATGTTATGCCTTAGAGCAATTGTTCTCAACCTATGAGATGTTCCCCTAGAGAGCACAAAACAATAAAACAGTGGGTGCAAAATATAAAAAATAGACAAAAAACTAATTCTTGAAATCAAAATAAGAAAAGATGTAGCCTGTTATTATAAAAATAAAACATCATCCTTAAATACAGTTAAATACTTATAAGTAATGCAAAGGGTATTTTTATATTAATTATTTAAAATTCCGCAAATTGATGGCTTCCTTGAGTTTTCCTTGCAGAGCAAAATTTTTCATAAGAAGGTGTTTTATTTGAAATATAGAAATAAAAAATATTAGTGTTCCAAAAAAATCATTTAAATGGGGCACAATTAAGATGATGTGGAAATTTGGTTTCCTCATACCAAAACTGTCATTCATTGCCTTGGAAAGTAAAAAAAAAAACTCTGCAAACCCCCTCACTGTTCGTTAATTTTCTAGCCTTTCCACCATAGAGGAATCTAGACAGGAATTTTCTCAGTGGAAGATACTGTGACTTCCAATTATTATATATATTATACTGCTTCATGATAGTTTGCATATATACATATTCATTTTTATAAATAGTTTTTAATATTTAAATACAAGCATATTGAAATATACTGAACCTTAGATGTAATTAAGGGGATTTGAACACAGACTTTCAAGCTCCCTTCAGCTATCCACTCCATTTTATACAACCGACACATGACCACATCCATGTGAAAAAATAAATAGTATCCAATATACAGCAATATTAGCATCAACAAGGGCTTTGAACATTCCATCATCAGATTTTCAATAATATGTATGGCTTAAGATTTGGAGGCTGAAGAAGAATGAAGCTGGTCCATCAATGTGTGAAGATTTCCTATCTTAGTATCAACTGAGCACTGATTATATATATATATATGAGAGATGATGATTTCGACTAACTGATAAGTGCTGGTTCAGCACAAAATACTTATATTGGACGAACTTTATCTTCTTCACATATAGTTGTCATATATATCGGTTATATAATATGGAGTGGATAGCTGAAAGGAGCTTTAAGGTCTGAATTCAAATCCTCTTTAATAAATAGTTTCAAGTTTTACATCTATCACAGTATTCCAATTATTTTTTTCCCCAATAATGTTATCTAAAACCTTTGTAACTTTTTAACATTCTATCACTGGGAATAATTTGCGCTCAAAACAAAAAAATACACCTATTGACTATATATATATTTTTTTAATGTATCAAAACGTCGGCCGGAAAGCGAACCCCGGGACAGCTGCTTGTAAGGCTGCTGTGCTAAACTTTAGTCCGCAACTTTCGCAATCTTATTAATACCTTTTGATGACTTTTTTTCCCCTTCAATTGCAAAATAAAACAGTAAAACATAATAGAACGGTAAATAGCCAATTCCATAAGCAAATATAATCTGTCTTTAAGGAACACACAGTTGATTTTATTTCAGACAATGGTAAACATTTTGATGACGGCACCGAGACCTTTTTCGAAAGTTATAAATGATTATTAGAGTAAGCAACAACGTGGAGAGTTTTATGGGTTACTTGCAGTGCAAATGATACTTAACTGATTAATTCTTAAACTAAGTCTTACAAATCTAAACGATGTATTATTATTAGAAAACTGCCTATATATATATATTATTTGTTACATCAACGAGTTTATATTTTAATTAAGATTTTAGTCAAGCGGTGTTAGCCGAGGGGTCAGCGCAGCCGCCTTGCAAGCAAGCAGTTGGTTGCAGACGGTTGTTGCGGGTTCGCCTCCCGGCCGATGCTATGACATATGAAAAAAAAAGTAAGATTTTAAATATATATATATATTACGTGTTATAATATTATTCTCAATATAAATAACTGAATCGATTTTGCTCAGGAATTTATAAAAAGTTTGGCCAGTAGAAGTAGCAGAACTGGGAGGGAGAAGGGCATAACTCATGGACTTTGTGCTTTGGAGTCTGCCACTCTAGGAAAACATACACAACATTCCGTTTTGTATATTTGATATAAAAATGACAAATAATATTTAAGCTAAAAATGTGAATTGCAAGCGCTAGGATAAAAAAAAATAATAATAATGCTTTATTAATAGTTATTTACTTCTTATAGTTAGTTTGTTAAAAGATTAAGTATATTGGAAAATTAAAGTGTCAGGGTGAACACAACAATATTGTTCGATTGATTAAAATAAGATCTCCCCACCCCTCCTTTTCTCTCTTTAACAAAAAGCTAAAACTAATTTTGAAAGCTTATATTTATCATAGTCACTACTAAAATAAAGTACTTCATTCTTTTTCCTTATAAATATTCTTCATATTCACTCAATCTTACTATTTCTCATGTGTCATAGCATCAGCCGGGAAGCGAATCCGCTCCATTTGTAGTAAATATAAGGTTCATTCCAATAGAACTTTTATTTTAGGTAAAACTCTTTTTTGTTAATAACTATTGTTATTAGAGAGTTTTTATTGATTTTAATTTATCTTGATCAAGTCATATTGTTTACTTATGTTCTCAGTTTTGCATGATTACTTACTTGTTTTATTACTTAATGAAATTCTCATCTAGATCTGCTTTAATGATTGTTTAAAATTACTTGTTAACAAAGTGTAGTATCTTACACTATCTCTATTTGGGATGGCTATATTATTTTATTCATTATTCCTATTATAAACCTTGCAAAATTATTTCATGTGCATGATACTTACGGTAATTCTTTAATATTATCTATTGTTAAGTTTATAAAGTGATTATATATTTTCATCTTTCCTTTCTATATCATAAAGTGTTCATTGTAAATACTCATTTAACTAAACATTTTCAATTGATATTGCCAGACTTTAATTTGGAAAATATTCATAGCAGACAATTTATTAACAGTGTTATTAGACTGATTAATTCTTTTGTTGCTGTGTTTTCAATAAATGTTGTCTATATATCATTTTATATATTTAAAAATTGTTTAAAATATTGGTTATTGTATTATCTGTAACAATATTTTTTTTATTAAGGACTTGTACGAATTGCACTGATTAATGTATATACGTATATATATTTACTCTGTAATTAATTTTGATAGCTACTTACTACATTTATAATTCATTGTTTGTATTAATCATTGTAAAATGATTCACTGTATGTTTAGTATAAGATTGATATATATATATCACTAAAAGCCAGCACTTAGACAATTCCAATATCAATAGCAATGAACAATTTCAAACCATTGTCAAGTCAACCTTTTTTTAATAATAAAGGAGATTGTCTTGACAACAGTTTGAAATTGTTGATTGTTATTGATATTGGAATTGTCAAAGTGTTGACTGTTTTTTTAATAATTACTTACAAACCCATTTGACCTTGAACATTATTACACTTATATTTAAATATATATTCTTACTTTTTAAAATTAGTTTGGATTTAATGACTCTTATAAATAACTCCTAGGATAACTCTCTTTTTATTTTGTTTTATATTTTATATATTGTATAATAAATAAATTATTATTATTATTATTATTATTATTATTATTATTATTATTATTATTATTATTATTATTATGATGATGATGAAGATGATGATGATGTTTCAAATCAAACTTTATTGTTCATAAAGAGTTACATTGTTAAAAATACGTGATTGAAAACTACATAGGTTTAAAACAAATGGATAGATATTATTAGTACAGTTCAAATAAATTGTTAGGCAGGTGTCAGATAAATGTAAGACTTGAAAACTGTATTTATTTGCCTATGGTTCTATTATTATTGTCTGAGGATTTAATTCATCAGTTTAAAATACTTTTGATTGAATTAAATATATTCTTTGGACTATTCAATACACAGATGTGGTATTGAAAAAATTGTTGAAAATGAGATATATAACAAATAAAAAAAATGTTGTTATTACAGCAAAACTTATTTGGTTATTTGAGATTATAGTCTGTCTCAGGGTTTTTAATAGTGACCATGTAGAAGCAAAAATATCTGGGTGTGCAATTTTGTAGAAATAACTTGATACTCAAAGAAAATATGCCTATGTGTTTGAAAAGGAAGGTTTTTTAATAAATGTGTTTTACTAGTTCTTACTTATGGATCTGAGACCAGTTCTTACTTATGGATTGGAGACTTGGACACTTAATATAAGAGCAATACAGATACTTCAGACTACTCAAAGAAGCATGGAGAGATGCATGTTGGGAGTAACAAGAAGAGATTAAAAATGCAATATATGGGTAAGAGAACAAACAGGTGTTACTGACCTCATTGATAAAATTAAGAGACTGAAATAGAGTTGAGCTGGACATATTGCTAAAAGAGATGATAATAGATGGTCAATTGAAATCTCAAACTGGATTCCAAGAGATTTTAACTACATGTGAGATGGATGGATGAAATAAGAAAGTGTGCAGGGGTGATGTGGAGAAGAGAAGCTAAAGATTGGTGAAGATGGATTGAACTTGGAGAGACCTTCATCCTGCAGTGGATTGATAATATTTGGTGATTATGATGATGATATTTGAGGAATCCTACTGGCTTCAGTTCAACATTGGTTTAACAATAATATTGGCATCTTCAAGGGCTTTGAGCCTTTCATCCTCAGATTTTCAATGATATAGATGGCTGAAGAGTTGGAGAGTGGAAAATATTAAAGCTTCCATTAAAGTTTGAAAATGTTCTATCTTAGTATAAACTGAGCAGAGATTATATATATGTTGGAGATGATAATTTGAATCAACTGATAAGTTCTGATTCATCACAAAATACATATATTGGGGATCATTTAACTTTTTCACATATATGTGGTCATGCACATTGGTTAGATAAGATTGAGTGGATAGCTGTAGGAAACTGGAAAGTCTCAGTTCAGATCTTTTATAATTACATTAAGTTTAGTATAAACAATATATATATATATATATATATATATATATATATATATATATATATATATATATATATATATATATATATATATATATATATATATATATATATATATTACATGTTCATTTTATATTCTGCACATCCAAATGAATATATTAAGATCCTATGTGTCAGGGATCAGATTGGCTGATGGTCATAATAATTATATTGGCATCATCAAGGGCTTTGAGCATTTCATCTTCAGATTTTTAATAAAGAGTTGGAGAGTTGAAAATATTACAGCTTGTCCATTAAATTTTGAAGATTTGCTATCTTATTATAAACTGAGCAGTAAGTATATGTGATGGAGATGATGATCTGACCAACTGATGAATGCTAGTTTAGCACAAAATACATATATTGGAGATCATTTATCTTTTTCACATGTATGTTGTCATGTGAATTGGTTGCATAAGATGAATTAGATAGTTAAGAGGAGTTAGGAAGTCTTCAAGTCCCTTATTATATA